>APFE030833753.1:136236-158318 GCA_000404065.3 Pinus taeda
ATATATAATGTTATTTTTGGATTTAAAGTCTAGTTTATGGCTTTTATTTTGGATGGTTTCAATATTCAAGGTTGTAATGTCAATTAATTGGTATTTTTTTTTTTAAATAGAAGGTATAAGGGTTTTCATATTAATAAACTTTGGTACAAAATTCCCAATGAAAAAGATTGTTCAAAAAGGTTGCGAGCTTTGAGGTTGTTGTTCCAACTTAAACTAAAAACATTAACACTGTAAACTATAAGAAAAATTCAAAGTATCAAGCAAAATTTACATAATACAATCAGAAAACATATATGCAAAGGACGCTACCTAGAGCCTTGTGTCCTAAAACTAAGCAACAATTGTTGTTGTCAACATCATTTCCTCTGAGACGATGAGTTCTTTTCCTTCCAGCAGGGACGTTGGGATCTTCATCACTCGACGTTGATTGTGTGCTTCCAAATATTGAGACTTCCCTAGTAGATAGATGAACACTAAGAGCATGCACTTCCCTGTTGAGACCTTCAACCACTTATTCCATTTCTTCTTGATGACAGAGCAGTTTAGCTTCTAGGAAGAGTTGTAATGAATTCTTATGCCTTTTGATCATATCTTTGAGAATTTTAATGGAAACTAGTAGAACTTGAGAATTGTCTAGAAGCCTTTCAAGCACATGGCTAGCATCGACATTGCCCGAGTGAGTTGGAATGAATTTCTTTGCCTTTTGACCATATCTTTGAGATTTTTAATGGAAACTAGTAGAGCTTGAGAAGTGTCTAGAAGCCTTTCAAGCACAAGGCTAGCATCAACATTGTTCGAGTGGGCAGGATAATTTTCCATTGCACAGCATAGATCAAACACCCAACTATATAACCTACTGATAATGCAAATGCCAGCTTCAGAACCAAGATGAGACGAGAACACATGAATACTTTGGGGGACCAAGGAATTCAATATATAGGCAGAGATATAACCATTCTATGAGTCAAACAACATCAATGAATCTAGGGCCATTACCCAAAGATCAACCGAACAAAGAATTGACAGATGAGAAATGACATTGAATGACTGCCTTAACTTCATTCTTCTGCTCGAGGTCCTAGACTCCACAACTAAGACAATCCACCCCAAAACCCACATGAGGGAGATTAAGACATCCCTCCCTTGAATCGTATGAAGAGACTTGCCACTTGTTAGCCCAATTAAGGAACCAGAGAGGGAGTGTGAATAATCGTGGCCGGGAAGGGGCAAGTTGCCGAAACTCAATGCCCATTCTCTGTTGAGAACAAGCCACTTTGCAAGGGTATGCCTAGAAACCTGGCCACATATCCATTTCATAAACATCCCCAAGTTTATTCGAACCATATATCCAATGATTGAAATTTGAACAGCTCGTTAAGACATAATAATGGGGAAGAACAACACACCCATCATTTCACTCAAATTTAAACATTTCATAATCATTAGGGAATTGGAGAGATGCTAAAACTATAATCCGGTTCAAGGCTATTTTTCTCCATAATGGAACCTTCTTTTGCTAAAATATTAGCTCCTAAATTCAGATGTCCAAGTATATGGTGGAATTCCAATTTTTCAAACTAAGAGGCAAAAATAAGAACCCTTTGATTCATGGGAGGGGAATCTGGACATATTGCTTCCCAAGCCTTTGTTATTTAGCGAATGACAAGCATTGAATCTCCAAAAACAAATAGGCTTGAAATTTTATTTTCTATGGCCACCTCTAGACCTTTCCATAATGCAAGATATTCTGCCATATTGTTGTTTGCTATACCTAGGCCCCAAGAAAATTGCGTAAATATTTTTTCATTAGGGAAATAGAGAACCCCCTCTACTCCTGCCTCCCTTGGCAATGAATTGGTAATTTTAACTCCAAAAATAAAATAAAAGTTAAACAAGTTTGAAAAATACTTAAAAAAACAAGATTTAAGAAAGAAAGAAGGTAGACAAACTTTAAGCGCTGATTTTTAGGGTTTTTATAGTCATGATATTTGGTCTTTATAGTAATGATTGAAAAATGTTTGAATTTTAACTCTAAAAAAGGGGTGGTGACGTTTCATCACAGCTTTCACATTTCAACATGTTTTTTCAAGTTTTTTTGTAGCCGTGATATTTTGTCTTTAGTGTCATGATTGAAAAATGTTTGAATTTTAACCTTGAAACAAAAAGAGGCAATCCTGCATGATTCACCACTTTTGCATTTCAACAAAGTTTTTCATGTCTTTTGTAATGATGATATTTGGTTTTTAATGCCATGGTTGAAAAACATTGGAATTTAAATCGTGAAATGAAAAAGGGTGATGCCACATCACCACTTTTCAAAATCATTATTTGATGTAACCTCCAAAAAATAATAACTTGGTAAAGTTCTTGTTAAGTTAGTTGTTTCCACAGTTAAGTGCACTTAATCCAAATGAGTCTTGGGGTGAGTGACCTCTCGGGAATTCTTAGTTACTGAGTGCGAGCCCTAGAGGTGATGATTGCTATTCATTTCACTAGTTTAAATCCCACTTCTTCACCCATATGAGCATCACTAATGCAATGAGTGCTATGTGGACTTTACAATGTTGACATTTCACTAGTTTCAAACCCACTTCTTCACCCTTATGAGTATCAACCAATGCAATAAGTGCTAAGTGGAATTTGGACTATGAAAGCCCCTTAATGCTTAAATAAAAAAAGTCAACGAATGTTTAATTGAATATTTAGTAAGGCCTGACACTTGCTAAGGTTTGCAAATGGGGTAGCAAGCCAAATGGGCTTGATTGTGGGGAAAAATCCATAGTTAACTACACTTAAACCAAATGAGTCTTGAAACAGGAGACCTCTCGAAAAGTCCTAGTTACTAGGTGCAATCCTCAAAGGTGATGATTGATCTTATGTGATTCATTTTGATAGTTTCAATCAAACCTATTCACCCCTATGAGCATCACTCGATGCAATGAGTGCTAAGTTGAATATTCACTATCTTGAGAAATTGGTTTGTTGCAACTAATACTCATGGATATATGTCATATATTAATGGCTCACTCTACATAAATAATCTAGAAATGATATCTCACATGTTGGACTGTTGAATCCCATTAATGCTTAAATAAAAAGAGACAAGGGAACTCTCATCAAATGGTTCATAAGTCACAATGTTTTCTAAGGTTTTGCAAATATGGTATCAATCTAAGAGGGCTTGATTGTGGGGAAAATCCATAGTTAAGCATGTTTGATCCAAAGGCTTGTCAGGATATGTGACCTCCCAAAAAGACCTAGTTTCTAGATGTAAGTCCCAAAGGTGGTGATTGATGTTACATAATTCAATTTGCTAGTTCAAATCCCATTTATTTACTGAGCATCGCCTGATACAATGAGTGCTAAGTGGAATATTCAAAATATTATCTCACATGTTAGATAGTGGAAGCTCCTCAAAGAATGAAGTTTATAGTTATTAATCAAGTTTTTATCCTACTTCTCTTTTGTCTTGATTCCACCACTTGAATGGAACTTTAATGAGATATGTAAATTGATTTTCTTAGAAAATTTATTCATTATCATATTTTATCCCCAACTAGGGTGATCCACATGTCATAATGTAGCATCGGGATTAGGGTCCCCCATCTTGCTGTTGTCTATGGGTATTAATTGTGGGTGGTGGAGTGGCCTCTACCCCCCCCCCAAGGACTATTGCATGTAGGAGAGTTTTCATCCCATGCTCGAGATGCTAATAATTAGCACACCCCTAGTCGATATGGGTAAGACATTAGGCGTTTATATAATCTTGGAGGTTTTAATGCACTAAGGAAGGTGGGGGAAGTGGTTATATTGTGCAGCTCTGTAATGTATGATTCTAGTGGATGGTATGGTACAATTTTGTTTGAGTTTTCTTGAGTGAAGTGTCAATGAGAAGCCATAATTCTTTCCCTCCTTTTCCGAAAATTCTAGGTTTCTCATGTGTTCAATGTGCATTAAGTGCCCTCTGGGGTCTTGTCGAAGACACAATCTAGTTTGGGGACCAACAACCTAGTGTGAGGTTCATCGCATGCTTATTAAGAATTTATCAAGGCTCACTAGCCACACGGATAAGCAACAGGTCTTGGTATTGTAGTATTCTTCTATGCAGGATCTCTATATCTCGAGTAATTACCTCTTTGTGGTTATGTTTGTTTCCTACTCTTGTGTTGAGTTATACTTTGGCATTGTTGATGTATGAAACAATAGATGTATTAAGTGAATTCCTGGTCATCCCTCTTATGGGTTTGTTTTGTTGGGATACTTTCACATTTTTTCTTGGCCAAGCCCCAAATTTCTCTTTGTTTAAGGGAGGGATTGCTCACTCGTGCAAAGAATTTTTGTGGTTGTGGAACCCCTCTTTGTGGTTGCTAGTCAGTGGGGGAAGTTGGGTAGTACTGATGTTGAGGGGGGTGGGTGCGATTAGATTCTTCCTAGTTGTATGAGCTACTTCATCTATGAAGAAGGAGGTTTCATTTCCTAACTACCTATGGGGCTGTGTGTGTGCGCTTTTTTGCTCTAGGTTTGTTTGTCTGTTTGTTTGTTTGTTTGAATGTATGGCCAACCTTCGAGCAAGACGGCGTAGAGGTGAAGGGGGTTTGATATAACTGCACAAGCGACACGTAGAGGCATATGCTAAGGAGACTACTGCAATATTCTACGTGGTGACTCCTGCTATTACGTGTATGGATATTCGAAAGTGGGAAGCCCAAATCACTTAAGGGTGGATCACACATTTTGATGCCCAAGTGGTGGATGAGGTATCACATTGGCTTCCTGACACTAGTCACACCAAGGGATGAAGGAACCATTACCTTCAATCAATCACTCTCCATTGATAGCTCAAGGCATTATTGCGTTGTGTTCTTTGGGAAAAACATTAAGATAGAAATTACACCATCTCTTTCTTGAATGAAATTTAGAGTAATAAGTGGAAGATGCAAGATAGTTTTAACAAGCCAGTTGCTTGTTTTTCTCTCATGGAAAAACATGTCCAGTGTGAGTTCAAGCTTCAATAGGTCCTTGGTGCAAAGGTGGATGATCTAGATACAATGACTTCTTTGAATATGTGAACTGGATGATATGCAGTGGTTTCTTGCAAGATGTTTTGATTATTGTTTTTCTTATTTAGGTGATGTTTGTTTTGTTCATGTTAGTCTCATGAACATATTTTATATCAATCTCCACCTCTAGTTTCCGTTATGGCAGAGTGGGGCCGATAAAATTTTGAAGAGAAGCACTAATGTATTGTGAATATTTCAAACAATATAATTTAACTTATGAAAAAGAAATATTATCATATTTTAATAAAAAAGATATAAAATGGAAAAATGATATCTAAGATGACTTTAAAAAGAGAGATGTAAGTATGTTGATTTTTGGTTAATAAAGAGTGGAACAAAGATGAGGATAAAATAAATACAAAGATATACTATTTCAATTAGCTAAAAATTTACCAGAAACGATGAAAAAAGTCTTTCTTAAAAATTAATAATTAGAAAAACCAGTAATATACTACCACAAGCAAACTTGAGCTTTGTAATATAGAAACATTTATACACAAATTACTCCTTTTAAAATAGACCATATGCCTCTATCAAATAGTGTCAACTTTGAAGTATGCAATAAAGTTTTCCAATACCAAGTAAATTCTGTAATGAAAAAAAAAAAAAAACATACCTTAATCTTCCTAATGAATTTATATTTCATTATACTCCCAAAATTTGGAAACCTCAAAATAAACAATAATAAGTGTTTTGAAATATGCAATAAAGTTTTCCAATACCAAATAAATTCTATAATGAAAAAGAAAACATACCTTAGTCTTCCTAATGAATTTATATTTCATTATACTCCCAAAATTTAAGAACCTCAAAATAAACAATAATAAGTGTTTTGAAGTATGCAATAAGGTTTTCCAATACCAAGTAAATTCTGTAATAAAAAAGAAAACATACCTTAGTCTTCCTAATGAATTTATATTTCATTATACTCCCAAAATTTGAGAAACTCAATATAAATATAAATAATAATAAGTGTTTCAATATTATAATAAGATAAACAACAAAAATGAAGCGTTCTTCCCATTTAAGTAATTATTACATATATTACATTTATGATAAGCAATAACATATACGACAAATCCACAATAAGTTGACCAAGAGAATACAAAATGGTTTTTCCATTTAAATCTTTGTTACATATCTTACCTATGTAATTAGTTTACAAGCAATAAAAGAACATAAATATCACATAAATCCAAGTGTATCTTAGATGTGATCCACTAACCTTTTCCATAACTGCTTTATGAGTAACTCTTTTAAAAAATGCAGAATCAAGAATAAAAGACATTGGATATTGTAGATAGTCAAGATGACGCAGGAAAAATCGTCTAAAGGCAATTTTCCTGGTTTTCATAATAACCTTACCGTGAACTTGTGGGTTATGGCCCACTTATAAAAATCGGAATCGTTTACATTGGTGGTTTTAACAAAACCTGACCAATCAGCAAACAACAGAATAACACAAAATTCATCGACGAACGCCGGTCCCACTTGAATGCACACCACTAGGCCCCAAATAGATTTTAAAATCGTGTCATAAACTCCTCGGGTCCGCTCAACAATTGAACAACAATTGACCAAAAATTGAACAACAATTGAACAATGACCCCATGTTGACTTTCCCTTTTTGCACAAATCTTATCGGATTAATTCTCCACCATTGATCTCATCATTAATCTGATGGTTGTTGATCCACCGGATCATCGCACATTGCATGTCGCAATTTCTTAATCCAGGTTCATTCAGTCATGAATGATGTGATGCGATATTAATCCAATGGTCAGCATCAACAGTGATCCAATGGTCCGCGGCCCTTCAACTAACACATGGGTTACCAAACAACTTAACCCTCGTAGTTGACTGTGACGCTAGCGGTTGAAATTGAAATCAATGGCTAGGATTGAGTGCGGCGCTTCAACCCTGATCAAGACACCCGTAGACTCCTAACCTCCGTAATTACACATTTCACTTTGCTTTGTTTCACTTTGGCTCCAATTCCTCAGGAACCGGACTTACATGATAAATCTTCTTACCGGTTTATAACATTCCAACCCCACACACGCAGATCTTCCCATCTGTTGTTCCAGCGGATTATAACACAATTTCTTCTTTCCTTTGGCACTCAGATGATCGCCCGATTATACCTCTGAGCTTTTTGCTGGTTTCTTTAATCGGATTCATATAGTGCGACCACTATCTTCCTCTGTATTCCTTAATGCCACTTTGAACTGGAAGACATAATACTCTCTGTATTATTTCTCTTTTTCCAAATTTCGTAATTCGTTCTTTACTTGACCAGTACATACATCTATTAAATCCAAACTGGAATCACACGGATTCTACCCAAATGATAAGTCTTTTGTCACTCAGAAAGACATTCAGAAATTCAACTTGAAATCATTCGTCATGGTTTATCACACAAAAACCATAAATTCCCAATTACAGATCACTCATCACATGAAAGTAATGACACACAAAGTCACAGTGAATTCAATTTCCTCATTCATTAAACAAATGTACAGATACAAATAAAAACCTGTCTACAATCTAGCTTTGACCTGATCTACCTTTACATGGTCTGTATCAATGGCCCTTTTCTCATTTCAATGCCCGTAGACTCACAATCTAACCTTCTTGTCTTCTAACTCTCTCACTAACTAACTCTTTTAAGCCTTCGAGACTTACAAATTATACAGAAAAGGATTTTGTTAACCAATTTAGGATCAAATCCTCAATCTTCTCAACTAAATCCTAAGAATCCTCTGAGTCCTCAATTAGTTCCTAAAATATCTTCCTTATCCCTTGAGGATCTCAACTTTCAACTAATCCTAAGGATCCTCCATAAATGATGAACCACTTTCTAAGATTTACAATATCTTAATCTATACTAACAACTCATCATCACTCATGTTCTCCTACATTCAAGAACATTTACAAATATCCTCACAATATTTAATTAATTACCTTAATTATATACTTACAAAAACCACTCTTTTGAAAAGACAAGACCACCTAGATTCTACTAAATGTACACATTTTCAGAACCATGATTCTCCTGCATCAGACTCCCAAAGTAGAAAATAATCATGATCTCCAGATCATGTGCTTCTAATCTTTGTCCTCATGGATCCCATATTTTGTTATGTAATTTATCTTTGCTTGTTAGCTATTCTCTAGGTCTCCATACCTTATGTTGCAAAGCTCCACTTGCTATTCTCTCACATTCTTCTGCTGTCTTCCTCTTTTTGTTGCTTCTTTCCTTTCTTGCAGTTGTCTTCTTCTGAGACACTTTCATCATTATCCTTCTTATCAGTTCAATCTCTCTGTCTAGTGTATCTTCTATTTGTTGATTGCCTTTAACTCTTAATTGCTGAACTCTCATTCTTGCAGCCACCCTTACATCCTTACCCTCTTGCTCACTATTGTCTTTTATATAATTTCGCACCTTTTCAGTTGCTGCCACATTGTCTTCCAAGACCATTTTCTGCTTCCGTTCATTGCCACTGATAACTTCTTATTCTTGATTTTCATTCATGACAATTTATTTGTCATCCCTCATCAAAAATTTACTCTGGATATTTATCCTCTGTTGTTCTAGCTTTCTCCTTTGAAGGTCTAACTCTCTATATAACTCAGTGATTTTACATGGAATAGAATTTGGAAATGTTACACATTTTTCAATGCTTTCATTTGTTGTTGACCAATCGTCAAATGGTCCTTATTCCCATGCTAATTCTAACTCATCATGCTTAAGTATTCCAAACTCATTAGGTATAGTAAATACCTTTTCTTCATCTTCATGTCTTAACTCATATCTACTATTCCAATCTTTACTACTACCAGCTCCAATATTCTGCCGCATATTTCCATGAGACCTTTCTATCTCCTTTCGTTTATGAGATCTTGCTATCTCAGTCTTAATCTGAACAGGTTTCAGATTCTGCTCCTTATTCTTATCAAACTCTAAAGTTTGTTCATCACCCTGTGTTGTACCTGCAATCATACACAAATTATTAATTTGAAAAATAAAATACCTTTCGGTCTCGGTTGATGCTTCAGACATCAGGTCTTCTTGCCACTCTGAATCATTCATGTGATTCAACTCCTTTGTCGCTTCATCACTTTCAAAAAGTAATGGTCCTTGTTCTGGTTCAAATACCAAAACTTCAACACCTTCTCCAACATTTTCCTTTTGCTGTAGCTCAACTCTTTCGAGCTTCTCTGTCTCCAATTTGACATCTATAATCTGTTCAAGTTCCCTCAACTCCTTTATTAACTGCATGTTCACCTGCTGTTCTCTCTTCTATTGTAGCCTCTGCCACTTCAATTTATTCCTCATGACATAACCATATTTTTGATCCTTCTCATTTCTCTGCAACATTTCCATTAATACTTCAAGCTGAACTGCCATCTCAACCATTTCTCTATCATATTTTTCGTCATTCATTCTCATGCCATTTTCCTTGACATCTTTCTTCTTTTGTCCTCTACTATGATCTCTTTCAAAACCTCTGCTATGACTGTCACTAGTCATCATCCTTTCCATCTCTATGAGTTTCTCACTCACTTCACTATGAGTTGTGCAAGCCTCTGTAACAACAAGTCTTCCCTGCTACCACTTACCTCACCAAGCTCTCCTCTGGACTTGGTCTTTTGGAAAGTACTTGTCCTCTGTCTAGAACCTCCTTGAGCATTTTCCTTTGCTCCTTATAGGCCTGAACTCATCTGCACTTTAAGAACACAACTGTCCTCTCACAATGAAATACTAAGTTCTAACCACCTCTTCTTTCACTTAGAAACTCTTACCAACTTCTTTCATCCCTTAGCAATTCTACCCACATCCTATGTGGAATTTCCTTTGTGAGATGTAAGAAAACCCCTGCAGTAACAAGTCTCCTTCTTGCTACATATTCCTCACTAAGCTTCTCTCCTCTGAGCTCAGTCTGTTAGTATTTCTCTAGTTCTTTCCTCTAGAACCAATTGAGCATTCCTTGCTCTAGGTTGCTGCAATCTTCTCACCTTCTTATGCTGCTACCTGTGCATCAATATAAAGACCACAAACTATCCAATCTTCAAATCAAATTAAAATAAAAACATATCGTCTCACCTTCAAGATCTCTGTCTGATCTTGTTTTACCATTCACCTGCACATTGAATGGATTGTTCTTTTATCTAGCCTTCAGTTGTATCTTCAAACTCTGCTACTTCAAGAACTTGCAAAAGTCCCTCTTACAGTTTAACTATTGTAATCCTGCTCTAAATTCTCACACATTCAATTTCTACCAATCATTAGACAAACTTGCATACGCATACCATCAACTCTCTTCAGGATCTTACCACTCTTGCAAATCTATTTCAGCAAATATTCATACTTCCACTGTGCAAATTTTCAACATTCATCTACTGTCAATTAGATTTAGAATCTGATTCTTTTTTTCAATCTCCCAACTTTATCTTGGTGAAGCCTAACTCTCAGCAATAATTACTCCTTCGCTGAGTTTCCTTTCATTGTTTCGTTCTTGCTCTGAGTTCTTCAAAAACAAATTTACCTATTCCTTTTGCACACAAAGTCTTTTTTCTACTCACAGGAAGTCTTTCCCTGCTCTCTAATACCACTTGATGGAGTAAAAACCACCTAAAGGCAATTTCCCTGGTTTTCATAATAACTTACTGTGAACCTGTGGGTTATGGCCCACCTATACAAATCAAAAGCATTTACATTGGCGGTTTTAACAAAACTCGACCAATCACCAAACATCGGAATAACATAGAATTCACCGACGAACGTCGGTCCCAGCTGAATGCACACAACCGGACCTCAAATAGATTTAAATCCACGTCCATAAACTCCTCGGGTCTACTCAACGATTGAACAACAATTGAACAACAATTGAACAACGATTGAATAACAATTGAACAACTATTGAACAATAATTGAATAACAATTAAACAATGACCCCATGATGAATTTGCATGTTGACTTTCCCTTTTTGCACAAATATTATCGAATTAATTCTCCACTATTGATCTCATCATTAACCTGACGGTCGTTGATCCACTCGATCATCACACAATGCATATCGCAATTTCTTAAGCCAGGTTCATTCACTCATGAATGATGCGATGCGATATTAATCCGATGGTCAGCATCAACAGTGATCCAACGGTCTGCGGCCCTTCAACTAACACATGGGTTACCAAACAACGTAACCCCCGTAGTTGAATGTGATGTCAGCGATTGAAATTGAAATCAATGGGTAGGATTGAGTGTGGCGCTTCAACTCCGATCAAGGCACCCATAGACTCCCAACCTCCGCAGTTACGCATTTCACTTTGCTTTGTTTCACTTTGGCTCCAATTCCTCAAGAACCAGACTTTCATGATAAATCTTCATATCGGTTTATAACATTCCAACCCCACACACGTAGATCTTCCCATCTGTTGTTCCAACATATTATAACACAATTTCTGCTTTCCTTTGGCATGCAGATTATCGCACGATTATACCTCTGAGATTTGCGTTGATTTCTTTAATTGGATTCATACAACCCGACCACTATCTTCCTCTGTATTCCTTAACACCACTTCAATCTGGAATACATAATACTCTCTGTATTATTTCTATTTTTCCAGATTTCGTAATTCGTTCTTTACTTGACCTGTACATACATCTATTAAATCCAAACTGGAATCACGCAGATTCTACTCAGATGGTAAGTCTTTTGTCACTCAGAAAGACTTTCATAAATTCAACTTGAATTTATTCATTATAGTTTATCACACAAAAATCATAAATTCCCAATTACGGATCACTCAGCACATAAAAGGAATGACACACAAAGTCACAATGAATTCAATTTCCTCATTCATTAAACAAATGTACAAATACAAATAAAAACCTGTTTACAATCTAGCTTTGGCATGATCTGCCTTTACATGGTCTATATCAATGGCCCTTTTCTCATTTCAATGCCCATAGGCTCACAATCCAACCTTCCTGTCTTCTAACTCTCTCACTAACTAACTCTTTTAAACCTTCGAGACTTACAAATTATACACAAAATGATTATGTTAACCAATTTTGGTTCAAATCCTCAATCTTCTCAACTAAATCCTAAGAATCCTCTATGTCCTCAATTAGTTCCTAAAATATCTTCCTTATCCCTTGAGGATCTCAACTTTCAACTAATCCTAGGGATCCTCCATAAATCATGAACTACTTTCTAAGATTTACAATATCTCAATCTATACTAACAACTCATCATCACTCATGTTCTCCTACATTCGAGAACATTTATAAATATCCTCACAATATTTAATTAACTCCTATTCTCAATGTCTCACCTAAATCACTCAAAATATTTAAAATTACCTTAATTATATACTTAGGAAAACCGCTTTTTTGAAAACACAAGGCCACCTAAATTCTACTAAATGTACACAGTTTCAAAACCATAATACTCCTGCATCACAATATTGATTTTAAAAATACATATAACAATTATGAACATGAATATTTACATGGATGCAGGGGAAAGATGGTTCCTTTTAATAAGATTAAAACCAATAAATAAGATAACAACTAATAAATATGTAACATATTATTATTATAATTAATAGAAAAGAAAAAGGCAGCCTCCATGGATGCTGGGAAAAGTGGTTCTCCTTAATAAATTAAAAACAATAAATATGACAAACACTTATTTTTTAATTGCGTAAAAAATAAAATTTGATTGGCTTCCACTAGAGTTTGATTCACACAAATAAACATAATCAACGTTTATTGGAGTTTTTTTTCAAAATTCAATTTAACTAATAAAACTATAAAACAAAACATTAAAACAAAATAACTATTTTTTATTTAATAAATAAATTTATATTTATATTAATTTTTAACATATATAATGATAATAATTATTATTCTTTATGTAGTAATATACTAAATATTAATTAATTTTCATAGAATATATTATTATTATTAATAATATATTATTATTATATAATCATATTAATATCAAATACCTGAAGGGTGTTTCATTAATTTGTGTTATTGATTAAACTATTTCACATGTCTTATTCGATTCAATTCTTACATTTGAAGTAAATTAAATTCTGGGGATTCAGAATTGAGAATAAAAACCAAGGGAAAAAAAGTAGAATTAAACTGGGATTCAAAAATTAAGAATAAAACCAAGGAAATTAACTGTTGGAGATATAAAACATTTTAAATAAAAAATATTATATAATATTAAAAAATTTACTTTAAATTTTATTTAATATCAAACTGGGTTCTTATATATTTCCAAATAAAATATATTGAAATCACTTAAAATTTATAATATCAAATTTTGTTTGAATTTCACTTTTACAAATTGAGATTAAAAATATTAATAATAGAAAAATCCTAAATCTTATTATTATTAAGCTTATAATGTCGAATTTGAAGTAATAATAATATCAAAATCCACTAAAATCTCACCGTTTTTTTACAAGATCAGAGTGTACTCAGAGCTTACTCTTTACTACCCATTGGATGAAGTGGATACAAAAGTTTTCTATAGCAATGGGTATTGAGTACCTTACAAGCAATGGTTTCATTCATCAATTTCCCTTGAATTTGTAAGTGAAAAGTTGTTGATAATGCTGCGAATAATATGTTTTCTGCTCTGCTTTTGTTAACTGTTAATTGAAATCCATTTCTATGCTTCTTTCATGGTTTACTTTTTTATTTTATTTTTTGCAAGCATGATCTGTCCTTGCTTAACCACAGGTCATAATAAATGTTGTGCCCAGTTTACTTAAGGTCAAATGACCTGTAATGAATATATTGCCCTGAAAATCTTTGTTGTTTCTGTAGACTGACGTTATCATGTTCATACTCTGACAGTTGACGCTGTCCAACAAGCATGATAAGCATGATATGTGTTTTCTGAGAACACATTTTTCTGGAAAACTATATTCATAAACAAATTTTGATCTATCTATTAAGAAATGCATTCTTTGAAGTCATAGAGTGATGGAGTAGTTTGGAAATGTGAGCAAATTGAATTCCCAAAGGAGAACCATTATTAATAATTTGATTTCAATGAAGAACCAAAAAAATATTGATACACGGTTTAAATAAACATACCTTAAACAACATGCATGCCCTTGTTCATATCTTGATGTATTAGGCACATAATTTTTCTACCTTGAATGATAATTTCAAAATCTATATATAGGTTCCTAGATGTTGCAGTTTCAACATGTTTGCAGCAATTAAAACAATTTTTGATATCTTAGGATTATTTTTTTTTTCGTAAGACGTTATATGGGGTAGAGCATGTACACTTCCATAAAATTTCGCAATCAAATGGCTAGACAAAATCAAGGATCTCATACACCAATTTAATTTAATGTCTAATGGTAATTTTAAAATTAAATGATTGAATACAGTTTGAATCCGCAATTCAAAATAATTGACATTAATTAAGATGGAGCTCTTACTATCTCTGTATTGTGCTAGTAATTCTTTGGAATACACATAGCCATTTCCGAATTATGAATTATCATTTTCAATTCTCAAACTTTGATTAATTTTCTAACCACTGGTATCGGAGCCGAAGGTCTATTTGGTTGTTAAACTCACAGGAGATAAGCGTTCCTGGTTTGAGTGGGAGCAATGGTGGAAGATGGTAGGTTTAGGGTCGAGAAATTTAAAGGCCAAAACTACCTACTGTGGAAGATGCAGATGGCCGATTATTTATATCAAAAATATTTGTACCTACCATTGAGTGGAAAAACAAAGAAGCTGATGAGTATGATAAACACAGAATGGGATATTCTCGACAGAAAGACACTTGGAACAATACGGTTGTGCTTAGTGGCGTCGATAGCCTTTAATTTTTCAAAGGAAACGACAATAAAGGGTTTATTGATGACATTGAGAAAACTATATGAAAAATCCTCGGCCTCAAACAAGGTATTTCTTATTAAGCGTTTATTTAATATGAAGATGTCAAAAGGTGGATCTGTTGTTGATCATTTAAATGAATTTAATACGGTTACCCGTTAGTTAAGTTTTGTAGGGGTAAATTTTGATGATGAAGTTAGGGCTCTGTTATTTCTATGCTCACTGCCAAAAAGTTGGAATGGTTTAGTTATGGCCATTAGTAGCTCTGTCTCTAGATCTAGTACTTTAAAGTTTGATGATGTTGTCGGTGCCATCCTTAGCGAGGAAATGTGACAGAAAAACTTCAGTGAGACATCAGGTAATTCTTTGACTGTAGAGACTAGGGGAAGAAAAATGGAAAGAGGAAAAAGCCCATGATATCATAGTAAGTCAAGAAAAGGTAGATCCAAGTCCAGTTCGAGGATAGTGTTCTGGAAATGCAGAAAGAAAGGGCACCTGAAGAAAGACTGTAAGTCTCGGAAGAGAAAATAAGGAGATGCACAATAAGAAAACAATAATAAAGCGAATGTGACAAGTGATGTGTTGTAAGATGATTTGATTCTTAATGAATTTGATTCTTTCTTTAGAAAATATTATTGATGCCTCGGTAGTATATTCAGGGGCCGCATTCCATGCCACACATGATAGGAAACATTTTCATGATTATGTTCAAGTATATTTTGGACAAGTTCATCTGGGTGATGATAAACCCTGTAAAATCGTTAGAATGGGTAAAGTTTTCATAAAATAGCAGAATGGATACCAATGGATATTGAAGGAGGTAAGGGATGTTCCAGATCTAAAGAAAAATCTAATTTCAACAGGGCAGTTGAGAGGTGAAGGCAGCATAGCTACTTTTACAGATAAAACTTGGAAGGCCACTAAAAGAGCCAGGTAATAGTAAAAGGAGAAAACATTGGTACATTGTATTTATGCAATGGTATTTCTAATCATGTTAATGCTTTAACCTATATAGGAGAAGATACAACATTATGAAATCATAGGCTTGGGCACATGAGTGAGAAGGGGATGCAGATTCTTCACTCAGGAAATTTGTTGCCAGCTTTGAATCATGTCGATTTGGATTTTTGTGAGAATTGTGTTTATGGAAAACAGAAGAGAGTCATATTTCTTAGAGTTGGTAAAGAAAAGAGGAGCAAAAAATTAGAGCTTGTGCATATAGATGTATGGGGACCTTCTCAGGTATCATCTCTCGGTGGCTGTCACTATTATGTTACTTTTATTGATGATGCAACCAAGAAAACCTGGATTGATTGTATTCGAAATAAATCTAATGTATTTGATACTTTAAAGAAATGGAAATATTTAGTTGAGAATGAGACATGAAAAAGGTTGAAATGTCTCAGATCAGACAATGGAGGTGAATATTGCAGTAAAGGGTTTGATAAGTACTATTCAGAGCATGAAATTTACAGTGAGAAGACAGTTCCAGGAACAACAAAGGAAAATGGTGTGTTAGAAAGGATAACAGGACAATCATGGAGCGTGCAAGGTGAATGAGATTGCATGTAGGATTGTCTTTACAAATTTGGGAAGATGTTGTAGATACTGATTTTTATCTAATAAACATAGGGCCTTTAAGTTCCTTCGTTGTGGTATTCCAAAGGAGGCATGGACAAGTAAAAGGATAAAATATTCAGTTTTAAAGACTTTCGATTGTGAAGGCCTTGTCCACATTAATAAAGAAAATATAACAAAGCTTGAGGAAAAATCAAAGAAATGTACCTTTATTGGATATGGTGTTAATGATTTGGTTAACACTTTTATGATTATGAAAATAACAAAATCATTAGGAGTAGATATGTCATATTCAATGAACAAGACTTGTATAAGGATCAAATGCAAGAAAAGAAACAAGAAAAAGAAAATAGAGAATACACAGTGGTTGATGAGACCACAAAAAAAGTAAAAGTGCTGGAAAATCATAATAATCAACAACCACAAAAACAATAACAACCATAACAACAACTTGTAACTCAAACACCTAAAATTGGTGTTAGAAAATCTACCAAGATAAGTAGACCTCTTGAATGATACTCTCTTTCATTATATTATGTTTTGTTGACTGATTCTGGTGAACTAGAATGCTATCAAGAAGCAATGCAGGTAGAAACCAGGAAGAAGTGGGAGTTATCCATGAAGGAAGAGATGGACTCCTTGGTAGATAACCAGACTTGGGACTTAGTCAGGTTGCCTACAGGTAAAACAACATTGCAAAATAAATGGGTTTACAGGTTGAAGGAAGAAGACGGAGGTAGAAAAAGATATAAAGATAGACTTGTGGTAAAGGGGTTTGCACATAAGAAAGGTATATATTTTAATGAAATATTTTCTCCTGTTGTTAAAATTACTTCAATCAGAACTATTTTAAGTCTAGTAGCAGAAAAATATTTGAGTCTTGAGCAGTTAGATGTAAAGACAACCTTTCTCCATGGGGATTTGGAGGAAGATATCTATATGCAACAACCACAAGGATATGAGGTCAAAGGGAAGGGGAAACTAGTGTGTAGGTTGAAGAAGAACTTGTATGGATTAAAAAAGGCTCCAAGGAAGTGGTATCTAAAATTTTACATAAGTTTATGTCTGAACAAGGTTATATTAGATGTCACTATGATCATTGTGTTTATCTCCAAAGGCAAAATGATGGAAGCTATATTATATTGTTATTGTATGTAGATTACA
This sequence comes from Pinus taeda, assembly GCA_000404065.3. Classification (NCBI taxonomy): domain Eukaryota; kingdom Viridiplantae; phylum Streptophyta; class Pinopsida; order Pinales; family Pinaceae; genus Pinus; species Pinus taeda. Next base: position 153,931 of record APFE030833753.1, read on the forward strand.
TGCTTGTTGCAGGGTCTAACATGCAGGAAATAAATGTGCTCAAAGGAAAATTGGCAAGTTCATTTGCAATGAAGGATTTGGGTGCTGCAAAACAAATCCTTGGTATGAGAATAACTAGAAACCGGAAAAATCACAAATTAAAATTGTCTGAGTGAGTACATACAAAAGGTGTTGGAAAGATTTAATATGCATAATGAAAAAACAGTTAGTACACCTTTGGGAATCCATTTCAAACTAAGTAAGGAGATGTGTCCCAAGACTCGAGAAGAGATGGATTATATGTATAAAGTTCCATATGCATCAACAATTGTAAGCTTAATATATACAATGGTCTACAAAAGGTCTGATATTGCACAAACAATGGGAGTTGTAAGCAGGTACATGAAACATCTAGGAAAAGAACATTGGATGGCAGTGAAGTGGATTCTCAGGTATTTGAGAGGTACCACAAGTCAAACATTATGCTCTGTTGGTTCAAACATCGCTATACATGATATGTTGATGCAAATATGGCAGGTGATAGAGATAACAGGAGGAGCATCACATGGTATGTGTTTACTGTAGTTGGAACAATAATTAGTTGGGTTTTAAAAATGCAAAGTGTTGTTGCACTTTCAACAACGGAAGCAGAGTATGTTGTTGCTATAGTGGCTAGTAAAGAAATGATTTGGTTGGAAAGGTTTATGGATGAATTGGTTAAGAAGCAGGAGATGTGAAGGTTATAAAGTGACAACTAGAGTGCCATTTATCTTGCAAAGAACTTAACATTTCATTCCAAGACTAAACATATACAACTTAAGTACCATTTCATATGGTCAGTGTTCAAAGATGGAAAGTTGAAGATGGAACATATGCCCATTAGCTAGAATCCTACAGATACGTTAACAAAAGTTGTAACCAAAGAGAAACTGAGATTTTGATATGTTTCAATTGGTCTACAAGTATGATGATGAAGATGAGAGAAAACCATGTCCAAAGTGAAAGCATTGTTCAGCAAATGAAGCAACGATGGAGTTGCTATAATTAGTCTCTAAGTGGGAGATTGTTGGGTGTGGAGCCTGATTCTCTTATTTATTCAGAGGTATCATCACATTGAACCCCAATTCCTAATGAGGCAGAAACATCGCCTGCTTAATCTCTGTCAGGGGTTCCAGGAGGGTGACGACGATTTTATGAACCCCCCCCTCCCCCCACCCCCTTGGTAGGGGTTCAGAGGAAACACCCCCAAATCTAAAAAAATAGATGTAAAATTGCCTTGTGAAACATTGTAATTTCTTAGTCAATTTGGGCCGTTAATTGGGAAGATTATTTGACGTTAGAAGTTATGTTAATTTATGTTTTTTCCTTAGAAGGAAACCCTCAGTTTATATGAGGGAATTGTATTGCGGTTGTGTATGTGTATTATGAGCAATAAAGAGAGAGGAGACTTTGTGAGAGCGAAGAGGAAATTACAATAGACATGTTGTAAGTTGTATCTCTTCATTTTTCTGGATAATATAAAAGGAAGGATTCACTGTTTCTCCATGGACGTACCACAAATTGACTGAACCATGTATATATGTGTCTCTCTTGTTTTATTTATTTTCTGTGTTTGTGTTTCAGCAATATTTTATGTGTACCATTGCTTTGTAATATATAATTTTCTAACAGGGATTTTGTGAAGTATAAATGTAAGGATCTTTGAGCGATCTCCATTGGATACCAATGGGGCGCGCATAAATATTGTTTCTTTCTTCAATCAAAGTGGTCTAGTTAAGAAGAGAGGAGCTATGACATGAACACATCTCACAAATATCTAGAGTCGGTATCTTGCGGGTTTTTTTGATGGAACAACATGCTTGGATAGTTTTGGGAATGGGGCTTATATTATATTAAAACCCGAAACCTATTTTCCTTTTTCTTGGAACAATGGTTCTAATACCCATGTAGAGTTGATTTCCCTCTTGGGGGTTCTATTATGTGTAAAGTGGCTCTCCATTGAGAAAATGGACATATATGGAAATTCAATGGTGATCTTTGATTGGATACAAAAGTAGTCATCTTTTGATCCCCCATTACACATTTTTTGGATGAAGAGAATTAAGATGTTGTTGGGTTGTTTTCATGGAATGAATTTTTATCATATATATAGGGAGCAGAATGGTGTGGATGATGCACTGATGAAAACATATTTTGGTGCATTTAGTTCAAACATGTATACATGTACAAGATTTGATGATTATATTTTTGTGGTAATAACTGAGGGTATGTAATGGGAATATTTGAACATATCCTATAGGTAATAACTTTTTATTATTAATAGAAACATGATGATTTTTTTTTTCTCTGCTAAAAAAGAAAAGAAAAGGAATTGAGATTAAGAAGGGGAGGAGTCCATAGGATTTCCCTTTACATTAGAGAGCTCAATGGGGTTTTTCTTAGAGCCACCAAGATATTTTGAAAAAATGATGTTGTCACTCTTTTTGACTGGCTAGGAGTAGGGAATGTTTTGAAAATGACTCTACTTTTCTAGAGTGGCCAAGTGTTGATTGAGGTTGGCATGGTCCTAATCTTATTCCATGAATTCCCTGACAACAAAAGCTTTTGTATGCCAATATAATTCTATCGTGCCATAGAATTTAGTGTTTCTAAATCTACTTTGTACCAATCATGGCTCTAAGTTTGCAATATAATGACTCACATAATAATTGTCCAAAGAAGCATGTTTAGAATTCACTTTATCCTCAACTGGTGGGGGAGGAACAAAGTGTTGAAAGCTTTTTGCTACACCTTTAGCATCAATTTTCGCCTTAGTTATTTTTTAAGGGTCCTTATTATGACAATTAGAATGGGGATCCATGATGTAGAAGAGGAACAAAAGTGAGTAATTTGGAGAAGTGATAAAGGGACAAAGCAAACCAAGCCAACAAGAATGAGCAGGACAATGAGTAAGGAAGCGATGGTTATTCGTGATAGGTATCAATGTCATGCACGAGATTCAAGGAGGAAGGATAGGTTCCAATCATTTTGATAATAGCTTAGTAGTTCATGTCGTGATACATTGATGGTCTTGCATTCTCTTGCGAGGAGGGGAGTGCTACGAGAGGCTTTGAATCACTAGAATTCTTCATGATTACTATAATAATTATCTACATGTTAAGGGTTGTATGACTTCCAACATATGGAGGGATATATGGTAGGTCCACTCATTGGTAATGCATGGGAATCCCTCTATCTACCTAATTCCCATGTTCGGAGTGGGGGTCAACCTAGGTGAGACGTTGACAATTGGTCTTGACAATACGACTCTGAAGGGAGATTCAGTCTGAATCGAGGGTATGATCAAGATTATCTACATATATATTAGCGAAAAGGTTCATGATTTTGTTGGCATCTCGCTGAACATGAAAGGGAATTATATTGGAAAGATATCATATGAGATAGAGAAGAATTTCAAGGTTCCCTTCTAGATGCCAACTTGTAGAAATATTCTTGGGTGATGATCCATTCTAAAGCACGGTGAGCATGTTTAAAATTTTACATAAGTTTATGTCTGAACAAGGTTATACTAGATGTCACTATGATCATTGTGTTTATCTCCAAAGGAAAAATGATGGAAGCTATATTATATTATTATTGTATGTAGATGACATGCTTGTTGCAGGGTCTAACATGCAGGAAATAAATGTGCTCAAAGGAGAATTTGTTGGATCAGGTGCTCAGCAATTAAATTAAACACGCAGCAGAAGCAAGCACATAACACAGTATTTAACGTGGTTCACCCAACCAATCTGGGCTACGTCCACCAAACATAGGCATCAGGAATATATTAATAAAAAATATTGGAGATTACATCAAGAAATCCTCACACACTCTTAGAAAACCATCCGAATGATTGCCTATTATATAGAATAGAGAATCTAACAACCTCATAACTCCCTCACATCAAATATAGGAGGCATTAACTCCCCCCCAACAACCTGGAGCTAATCTAGGAACTGAATCCCTATTGTTGTCATCCTTCAGAGATTTCTGCCTATTTGACTAAAACAGAAAATCTCAACAATCTCCACCTTGACAACAATTCGCCTGATGCCCTGTTATTATTATTTTATCTTTTCTGCAAGCCAAGAGAAGCCAAACACCAGCGTAGCTTCTCCAACAAAACTGGTTCCGTGAACATGTCTGCACAGTTCTCCTTTGTATGCACCTTTTCAAGAGAAACTCCCCTTTCAGTGATAACCTGTCTTACAAAATGATATTTGATTGGAATATGCTTTGACTTACTATGATAGGCCGGATTTTTAGCCAAATGTATTGCACTTTGACTTTCACAAAGTAACCTGATGTTATCCTGTAACCTACCAAACTCACCAAGCAAACCTTTCAACCAAACCGCCTCTTTGCAA
>APFE030833753.1:178086-215648 GCA_000404065.3 Pinus taeda
CCATTAATGAAATGAAGCATTATTTCCGCTGCATCTTTGTGTATATGGTTATCTCTATATTTTATTGCATTCCTGTTTAAATCTGGATCACCTTGGGATAAACATAGGGCCTTCAAGTTCCTTGGATGGTGGTATTCCAAAGGAGGCATCGACAAGTAAAAGGATAGAATATTCAGTTTTAAAGACTTTCGATTGTGAAGGCCTTGTCCACATTAATAAAGAAAATATAACAAAGCTTGAGGAAAAAACAAAGAAATGTACATTTATTGGATATGGTGCTAATGATTTGGTTATCACTTTTATGATTATGAAAATAACAAAATCATTAGGAGTAGATATGCCATATTCAATGAAAAAGACTTGTATAAGGATCAGATGCAGGAAAAGAAAAAAGAAAAAGAAAATATAGAATACAAAGTGCTTGATGAGATCACAAAAAAAGTAAAAGTGCTTGAAAATCATAATAATCAACAACCACAACAACAATAACAACCATAACAACAACTTGTACCTCAAACACCTAAAAGTGGTGTTAGAAAATCTACTAAGATAAGTAGACCCCCTGAATGATACTCTCTTTCATTATATTATGTATTGTTGACTGATTCTAGTAAACTAGAATTTTATGAAGAAGCAATGCAGGTAGAAACCAGGAAGAAGTGGGAGTTATCCATGAACGAAGAGATGGAATCCTTGGTACATAACCAAACTTGGGACTTAGTCAGGTTGCCTGCAGGTAAAACAACATTGCAGAATAAATGGGTTTACAGGTTGAAGGAAGAAGATGGAGGTGGAAAAAGAGATAAAGTAGATTTAGAAACACCAAATTTTATGGCATGATAGAATTATATTGGCATACAAATAGTGACATCTAGTATAACCTTGTTCAGACATAAACTTATGTAAAATTTTAGACACCACTTCCTTGGAGCCTGTTTTAATCCATACAAGCTCTTCTTCAACCTTCACACTAGTTTCTCCTTCCCTTTGACCTCATGTCCTTGTGGTTGTTGCATATAGATATCTTCCTCCAAATCCCCATGGAGAAAGGTCGTCTTTACATCCCCATGGGAAACACCTTTGAATCTAAAAATAGATGTAAAATTGCCTTGTAAAATATTGTAATTTATTAGTCAATTTGGGCCATTCATTGGGCAGATTATTTGATGATAGAAGTTATGTTAATTTTAGGTTTTTTTTCCTTAGAAGGCAACCCTCAGTTTATATGAGGGAATTGTATTGCGGTTGTGTATGTGTATTATGAGCAATAAAGAGGGAGGAGACTATGTGAGAGCGAAGGGGAAATTACAACAGACATGTTGTAAGTTGTATCGCTTCATTTTTCTGGATAATATAAAAGGAAGGATTCATTGTTTCTCCAAGGATGTACCACAAACTAAGTGAACCATGTATATATGTGTCTCTCTTGTTTGATTTGTTTTCTGTGTTTGTGTTTCTACAATATTTTATGTGTACCATTGCTTTGTAATATATAATTTTCTAACAGGTATTTGGTGAAGTAGAAATGTAAGGATCTTTGAGGGATCTCCATTGGATAATAAGGGGGCGTGCATAAAGATTGTTGCTTTCTTCAATCAAAGTGGTATAGTTAAGAAAAGAGGAGCTGCGACATGCACACATCTCACAAATATCTAGAGTTGGTATCTTGCTGGTTTTTTTGATGGAGCAACATGCTTGGATAATTTTGGGAATGGGGCTTATATTATATTAAAACCCGAAACCTATTTTCCTTTTCTTGGAACAGTGGTTCTAATACCCGTGCAGAGTTGATTTCCCTCTTGGGGGTTCTATTATGTGTAAAGTGGCTTTCCATTGAGAAAATGGACATATATGGAAATTCAATGGTGATCATTGATTGGATACAAAAGTAGTCATCTTTTGATCCCCCATTACACATTATTTGGATGAAGAGAATTAAGATGTTGTTGGGTTTTTTTCATGGAATAAATTTTCATCATATATATAGGGAGCAGAATGGTGTGGATGATGCACTGATGAAAACATATTTTGGTGCATTTAGTTCAAACATGTATACATGTACAAGATGTGATGATTATATTTTTGTGGTAATAACTGAGGGTATGTAATGGGAATATTTGAACATATCCTATATGTAACAAATTTTTATTATTAATAGAAACATGATGATTTTTTTTTCCTTCGATGAAAAAGAAAAGAAAAGGAATTGAGATTAAGAAGGGGAGGAGTCCATAGGATTTCCCTTTACATTAGAGAGCTCAATGGGGTTTTTCTTAGAGCCACCAAGATATTTTGAAAAAATGATGTTGTCACTCTTTTTGACTAGCAAGGAGAAGGGAATGTTTTTCAAATGACTCTACTTTTCTAGAGTGGCCAAGTGTTGATTGAGGTTGGCATGGTCCTAATATTATTCCATGAATTCCCTAACAACAAAAGCTTTTGTATGCCAATATAATTCTATCATGCCATAAAATTTTGTGTTTCTAAATCTACTTTGTACCAAACATGGCTCTAAGTTTGCAATATAATGACTCACATAATAATTGTCCAAAGAAGCACGTTTAGACTTCACTTTCTCCTCAACTGGTGGGGGAGGAACAAAGTGTTGAAAGCTTTTTGCTACACCTTTAGCATCAATTTTCGCCTTAGTTATTTTTTAAGGGTCCTTATTATGACAATTAGAATGGGGATCCATGTGTAGAAGAGGAACAAAAGTGAGTAATTTGGAGGAGTGATAAAGGGACAAGGCAAACCAAGCCAACAAGAATGAGCAAGACAATGAGTAAGGAAGCAATGGTTATTCGTGATAGGTATCAATGTCATGCACGAGATTCAAGGAGGAAGGATAGGTTCTAATCATTTTGATAATAAATTAGTAGGTCCCGTCATGATACATTGATGGTCTTGCATTCTCATGCGAGGAGGGGAGTGCTACGAGAGGCTTTGAAGCACTAGAATTTTTCATGATTACTATAATAATTATCTACATGTTAAGGTTGTATGACTTCCAACATATGGAGGGCTATATGGTAGGTCCACTCATTGATAATGCGCGAGAATCCCTCTATCTACCTAATTCGCATGTTGGGAGTGGGGGTCAACCTAGGTGAGATGTTGACAATTGGTCTTGACAATATGACTTTGAAGGGAGATTCAATCTAAATCGATGGTATGATCAAGATTATCCACATATATATTAGTTAAAAAGTTCGTGATTTTGTTGGCATCTCGCTGAACATGAAAGGGAATTATATTCGAAATATATCATATGATGTAGAGAAAAATTTGAAGGTTCCCTTCGAGGTGCCAATTTGTAGAAATATTGTTGGGTGATGATCCATTCTAAAGCATGGTGAGCATGTTTATAATGACAAAGGAACCTTCTTATACTAAGTTTAGAAGTGATTCCATATGTAAAATTGAAGTTCAAAAACCAGTGTCCATATTTAAGTTTCATTATTAGTGGAGAAGCCTAGATGACCATGGAAAACTGTAAGAATGTTGCCAACGGTCTCCATAAAGGTTCCACCATATTCATTTGGGGGATTAGGTTTCCTTTTGAGGCACCATCAAAGTTGAACTTAAAAAAACCAAATGCAGGAGGGGATCAATCAATATGATAGGAGGACTCAAGAGGGGGAGGGATGTAGAGCTTGAGGGTATTTGAAAGATTGAAGTTCCAATTACAAAGGATAATGAGCTCTTGAGAATTTCATTTTAGATCTTCGGAAGTTTATGAAGAAATATAGAGAGTTTAAAAATATTGCTTCAAAATTTGTCTCAAATTGAAGCAAAATCCTACTTCGGGTCTTTAATGATGCAATGATTACATTCTTTCTAGGTTTCCCAAAAGAGAAATCCGGGAAACAAAACCCAAAGTTTGTTCAGAATGGGAAAAAGTAGTAGTGCCTTGGTCCCATAAGGAATTACTAAAAGGATAATTATTTAGCAAATGTTCCATAATTTCAAATTCATTGCAACACATTACACCTTATCTAGGACATTCAAATTAGGATTTCTTTGAGTTGTTATTTTTGTGCTTAAAAAATATTTAGGTAAAGTGTTTCAAAATCACCATAGTTTTGATGACTTAGAAAGTTTTGGAGGTTAATATCCTAACAAATATTTTGAAATTGTGATTAAATTTGGATATACTTTGGGAACTCTAACAATTTTGATTCTCATCTTCAACCCTCTTAGTGTAACAAAGATGTTAAATTATTTCTCACTTTATTTTAGAAATTGTCTAATGCCCAACGTTTATATGCAACTTGTAAGAGTTTATTTTTACTTTACCAATATTGCTTTTCTTCTTTGCATTAATTAAAAAAAAGAAACACTAATTTTAATATCAATTTATTTTATAAGAAAACATTAATTTATTAAAATATTTTTCTTAAAATTTTAAAATATATATGTGTGTTGGGGAGGGGGGCTCAAAGATTATGATTTTTTCCTAATCCAGGATTCGGGTTGAAGGTATCTCATCAAGCTTAGTGGAATCTAGAGTTTGTTATGCCAAGTCTGTTAATATTTCAATTCAAGGTTTTGTGTCAAGGGGTTGTTCTCTTTGTGTTGGATCCTCAGTTGTGTTGGTTTATGTGGACCTTTGTCTGCGTTTAATGCGGGGTGTGTTTCACATCTCGAGGCAGTTGTGCCTGCTTCCTCCCTTGAGGGGGTCTATGTTGATTTGGGCCTTTGTGTCTTAAGTTATTTGGATGACCATGTAGGGTGGCATCCGAATTCTGTTGTTGGAGAGTCCGGTTCATTTTCTTGTTTCTTTGCAAGAAGGGTAATTTATAATAGTTGCTTGAGGTGTGCTCTTGAGGTGGTAGCCATGCCGTTGAGGTAGAGAATGAGATGCAGATGAGGGGGAGGTGGAAACACTACTCAGGGTCAACGAGGAACTAGACTCTTTTCCCATGACTCGGCTTCCACCTATTTCAATGTGGTTCCTCCAGAGACCAGGAAATAAATCCATAAGATGTTGACTTGGGCATGGATTGAATGTCAATCTCATTCAGATTTAGAGATTATGGAAGATATGTCGACATGGGTTCCTGACCCTGGTCATAGCAGGGGTAGAAAGAAGCAATACTTAAATTTGGTGTCTTTGAACTGACAGATGAAGACCCTCTTGGGTCTAGTATTGAAAGACAAGAAAGTTGAAAGATATAATGTCTTCGCTTCCCTGGAAGACACTAAGAGGATGATCGAGCATCAAGGTTTTGTCTGGATATGTTTGATTCTCACCTAGGATATATAGAAAAACATATCGTTTGTGATTCAGATAGTGGAGACTTGATGGACCCCCCAGGTTTCAGTGCAAACAACCCTACTAATATCTCCTCCTCTGAAGATGACCAGTGAACATGCAGGATGGTTTTCAATGGCTAAGTTTTTGGTCAGTGTTTCGAGGTGTGACGGTAAGAACTATGGTGATTTTCCTTTGATTTGTCGGTGCCTATTCAAGGCATGTGACTATGATTATTGTGGTCTTGTTTTGACTGGTCTTAACATAAGTCTGTGGGTCTGTTTACTGTGGTATTATTTTTGATATATCATGATAGTTATTTTTGTTTTATAGCAGTGCCTTCCCTGACATGTTTTTGATACGTCGGAAGGCGTTTGTTGGAAAGGAGGCCAAGCGCCTATAATGTCATTGCGTCATTTGTATCTTTTGTATTTGCAATGACGTCGACTCTACTGTCATATAAAAAACTTGCATGTTTGGTTAGGCTGAGAATGAGATGGAATTAGGCGAACATATTGATGTCAACCTAGGCACATAATCTAGTTGAGCTCTTCTCTTTTGGTTTTTTATTTTGATATTAAAGTATGGTCCTTAGACTTTAAATGTTGGAGAAAGAAAAGTGAACTCCTGAAAGAGCTTTCCTGAATATCAATATAAACATATTTTGTTGAATAATATCAAAGCTTTTATATATATATAATTTTTCGATTTTTAAGTAAGAAATTAAATTTACAATCATAAATAATATTTTAACTGAATATATATTTAAAGAAACCAAAAAATAATGATTTTTTATTATCATTATTTAAATTAAAATAACCCTTTTTATGTTAGAATAACATCTTTAATTATTATGATTAAAACCTACTCTCGAATAAGAACTCATTTTCTTTAAATATAAACAAATAAATCAATAATCCAAAACTCGAAAAACATTTAAGAAATATAAAAAATTATCTCATTATAAAATATTTTTCGTTTAACAAATTACAACTAAATTATATAAATTTTATCACTAAATAATATTTAAATTTGCATTTATATATTTCCATTCATTTAAAAATTCTAGAAGCCGTTTATATTTTCCATCCCTCTATCAACGTTTTAAAGAGACCTTGGGATCAACAAAGTGGAGATAAGATCTTAATAATGAAATCTTTTGAAATAGAAGTGAGTACCCTCATTATCATAAACCTTTTTGTCCCACACGCTCACCATAAGTGTGTGGGAAATAAAGAGCCTTCACGTTTCCATGTGCATCTAAACCTAGGAATTATAAGAGGGGTTGGAAAATAAAGAGCATTCACGTTTCCATATGCAGCAAACCCACGGTATCTAGTTTATATTAAAGTATTATAAAAAAAAGGAAATGTATGGTGAAGGTATACAAATAAATATATTTTTATTCTAATTTCATCTCCATAAAGATGATTAATAAAAGAGAGGTGAACTAATTTATCATATTCTAAAGGATTAATGAAACTTTCTTTTGTAAGTTTGGTAGGACTTTCTCATTTTCGTGTTTACATGTTCATTATAATAAAAGAAGTGAATTAATTTATCATACTTTAAATGATTAATGAAACTTTCTTTTGTAAGTTTGGTAGGACTTTCTCATTTTTGTGTTTACAAGTCCATTATTCACCCTGCTACGCAGGGAGGGTAGCGCAAGATTTGAACTCAAGACTTCCAGTTCAATGAGACTTCATTTCCACGACCACTGTCACTTGAGCTACCCCAGGCGGACAAGGATCAATGAAACTTATTTTTAATCATAAAATGGAAAAAAAATGGGGGTAATACTCTATATATAATAGGTGGGGAAAATAATAAAGAGATTGTAAATTTGAGAATTATAATTTTCGTAGTTTATTTTTTATATTTCTAAAATAAAAAATAAAAAATTGGGCATATTTTATGGTTAAATTTATCTAAAATTTAGTGGAGATTTGTTGGAATCACAAGTTTGAGTTGTGAAATCTTTACAATCTGAGTGCCTTACATGTTTTCTAGGGCGTTAAATCCATATATGTAGTCAAAAACACATTTTGAACAACAAAACATCTTGACCAAAAATTGTTTCAACGGATTTTGACCAAAAAACTCCAAAATGTATAATAGTTAGACAATACCATTATAATTTATATTAAAGCATTATTACAAAAAGAAAATGTGTATTTCATAATGGGTAAAAGTATATAAATATGTCTTTTCATTCTACTTGTATTCACATGAAGGATGGAGTAAGAGAGGTTAATTTACCCATCACAATGATTAATGAAACTGGTTTTAACCACAAAATGGAAAGCAGTCAAGAGATTATAAATATAGTGAAAAAATGGTTATCAAAATATATTTTATAAGTAAAAATTTAGATTAATCATTCATGAACCATATAAAGTTTGTTAAGAATTGACATGAGAGAGACCAGAGAAGCAAAGTGGCAGAAAAGGCCTCAAGCCATTCTTATACACGTTGTACTAATCCTAGATTATGATATGTTCATGCATAAATTTGACCTTTTAGATCTAGATCTAGATTTCAGTAAGAACTCATATGTGCATCATGGCAATACCTCATCACGATAAGGATTACAACTCATCACAATATAGTCTCAAACTTTGTGATTGTCTAAGGCTCATAGTCTAACCTCGACCCTCCCCCCCCCCACCCCAATTACAAGTCTGAATAATTGTACACAACTTGTACTAATAAATTTTGTCATCTTCAATATGAATCTGCTGAAGTGAGATTCAACGAAGATTTTCCTAAAAAATCACCAATATTTAGATGTCGGGAAGTGAACAACTATTACGTCTGAACATTCCCAGTGAATAAATTAAATGATTGTTGTTGAGAAGACTAGCTGTTATGCTATAATTCCCAAATGATTTTTGATTTTCTTTGAATCTTGAAGCTCGATACTTATACCCCCCCTATCAGGTGCAAGGTGAGAAGTTTATTGAAAGGATCCAAGCTAGAGCTTTGTATTCTTTTTGTGTTAGTTTTGTTGGTTGACCACTAATCATACTCAGTTATGCTTGTGCTCCCCCCTTAAGGTGTGGAGCGTACTATATTTTTTCTAGAATAATTGGTTGAAAACTTTTTGGTGGTTAATTATAAACATGGTATTAGAGTCTTGGCCCAAGTTTGATTCCCCAAAGTTACATTGGGAGGTGTTGGACTAGCTGTCACACTTCTAGGAATCGATCATGTAGGCTAATTGCCACCCTATGAACATGGGTCTAATCACCCACTCAAGGTAATGGTAAGGGTTTGAAAGTAGATAGGGATTAATATCTAGTCTAGATATTTTTATTATAATATATATGAGCAATCTAAGGAGGTGTTTTTTTGTTGCAATATGGTGACTTAAGTTTTGGTGAGATTACAATGTTTTGTCATTTAAACTGCATTTTTTGAATGCAAAAATGTATTCAATGCCTTAGAAAACCATCAAGGAACTTGAATTGTGCAAACTCAATGACTTGAAACTATGATTGTCCCAATTATAACCTGATTTTAACCAAATTATACTAGAAAAAATTCACGAAAAGACCAAAAACTTACTTTATAGACTACTACTAATCTATATTAGATGGTATTGTAACTAATTTTTATCTTATTTTTCAATTGTTCTCATTCCACCAATGAATTATTGAATTGGAACCTTAATGTGATATCTAATTTATTCTTATTATAGGTTCATGTATTACCATGACCTTAAGTTTATGAAAATTGCATATTCAACCATTTAAGTCAAATAATGATGCTTATAATTGATTTTTGATCAATGGAATTTAAATGATAAGATATAAAAAAGAAAAATTAGATGTTCACAGTGATTTAAAAAAGAAGGATGTAAGTATGTTGATATGGGGTTATAAGGAGTTGAACAAAGATGATGATAAAAGAGATATAAAGATATATATGACTCAACGCAATTATTTATTTTGAGAAAGATGGAAAGAATAATCCCTCTCCGTATTTGAGGCAATGAGAAAAAAATAGCACTACACTGTAATAGATTTGTATTTAAACAAGCTTGAGCTTTGTAATGTAGAGAAACTTACACATAAGCTACTCCTTTAAAGGTTACCACAATCCATGTGCCTCTTTTAAATGGATTCAAAGTTGGGGTTATGTGACAACTTCTTCTAGAACCAAGTAGGCCCTATTATGAGAAGCAAAACACACTTATTTTTCATAATGAATTTAAAATATCCCACGATTAGGGTGGAATCCCAAGGTTGGAAAAGGGAGGTGACATCATGTTTACTTATCATGAAAGGGGGATGATAATGGCTCTATCCATACCATCACAAGCAATAGAGGGTGGTGAAATAGCCATATAATCCTCCAACTATCCTAGCCATGCATTAACATTATCCTCACACACTTGTTGTTCATGAGCACTCTTTGTTCGATGATGACCATTATGATGAATCATGTCCAATTTTATATGGTTTTAGCAATGGATTAGATTTTTCTTTTGTCAAGTTATGCAAAGGAGCTCGACAAGGATTTCTCTTGGTTAGTTTTTCCATGTTATTTGGACTTTTATTGCCCCTCTTGGTATTTTATTTCTATCCTAGGTGAAGGGGTCGGCCACAATTCTCCTGACCTAGTCGCCCCTTTTCCTAAGTTGCACAATATCCTCCCAAGGTCCATAACCCCTTTGAGATCCTTAATTTCACCTGCTCCTTCCAAGGGAAGTCTTTCTCTATGGTGAAGTCATGCAATATGCAAGGAAAAAGCACATGAAGCAGCGGGATTTGCAAGTGGTGGCACCAGAGGTCTCTTTCGCACACCTAACTCTTCAACCTGAGATCCCTTAGAGGTAATTTGGTCTTACATATACAAAATTTCATAAAGGCATGATGGGCTTATTTCACTATTACAATCTATTGTAAAGCAATCAACTTTATAATTAGAAAAATAGGGAAATTAAGGTCCGAACTTAGGCTTTTTCTTCTGTAATCTAATACTTGGGTTCCCCTTGCAACTTGGGTATCCTATATGAGTCAAAGTTTTATTCCTACCTCCTTTGGTGGTGTCCACACGCCTACACCTTCTGCTCTCCAGCTTGAACTTCATTTACACTCACCCTTCCTTGGTGTTTACATTGTTGACGCTCCCCTTATTGGACTTTGTTGTATCCATTTGAAGTAATAACCTTTATGCATTCCCATACTCTTAAAATAGCTCTAATGTCATGATAGAAAGTCGTATCCTGTCATGGCTCCTCTTCTTGGGTAGAAGGGAGCACTCGAGGCAGAATTTGAGCTCATAAGGTAGCAAAGAGATACTATTCTTAGACCCTTGCTCCTATACAATAGAAAATCAACAATGTTGATGTTGAAGTTCATTTTGATTATGACAAGAAAGCCGATGAGGTGATCTTGGCCTCTGTAGCTAAGTGGTTGTCTGATTTGAGCCACACCCAAGGGCACTAAAACTAATATCTATGTACAATTGAATTATACTAGAACATGCAATCACTCCTCAAAAAATTCTTTTTGGAGTGTAATGAATCTTATATGGAGATATTATTGTAGATTAATGAACTATTTTTTTTTGCTGTGTAAAGACTAAACTATTGTATTAAAAAGGATAAAAAATATTTACAAGAGGTATACACCTCTGAGAGCTATTGATCAGCTCTCTGTCAAGGAATTTCTCAATACAACTGGTATTTCTGCTTGCAAAAGCCAGAGAAGACAAAAAACCAAAAAGAAATGTCTTGAACTGGAACTTGTCCAACCTGGACAAATCAAACTTGACTGAGACAGACAAAAAACCTCTAGTAAGACCAGACCCCGAGATCTGTTACAGTAGACCGAGTATACAAGGCAGCTAAACTTCAGAGACTGCATACTATCAAGCCTGGATATCACAAAAGACAAAAAAGGAAGCGGTTCGCCTGAGAGCAGGCTTACCCCAGAATTTTCTGTAGTCATTTGCTTTTGGACTTCTTCGCCTCAGCTTCGCGATCCATCGCTCTCTTCTTCCGTTCTTCAGCTTCCTGAACCGGGTCTGGCTCCCAAGTAACTTCCACTCCTTCTGGAACGTCCTCGATACGGTCATAACCAGGAGGTAGCTTGAGGTATAGTTTATAATCCAGAGAGTCTTCCTCTTCCTCATTTTTCAAGCCGCTGCCAGGGGAATCCATATGAGCCTTCAGAATTCCTTCAGCAGAGTCCATTGGTTCTTTCCGTTTGAGACTGCGGAGTTCTTTGGCGGCTTCCTCCTGCTCTGCCGAGTAAACTTCAGTGCTATCCTCCTCAATTCTGCTCTGTACTTCTGGATTGTAGGAGTTATCCTTGGCCTTGGAGGAATTTTCTGAGGTGGTGGGCGTCTTCTCCCCCAAATCATTTTTGCAACTCTCCTCCTCCTCATCCTCCTCATCAAAGATGACTGTAATGCGGGCTTTAACCACTGGTTTATTCGTCCGGCGACGGTAGCGAAATGTTGCTATCTGAACTGTGTTTTCTAAATCATCTGAATGCGTCGAGGCACCTGAGGGAGGCGAAGCACACGCTAAGGGAGAAATCCTCTTCGGGCTGGGCTGTCCGCTCTGTCTAGTGCCGCTTGTCTGACTGGAATGACCACCCCTGCGAGGCGTCTTATGACCAGCGCGAGGAGCCATTAAGAGCATTATAACCTGTGCATAACTGTGCGAACTAAGCTTAACTAATCTATACCTGCTTCTATTTCTGCAAATGCCGTTATAGAAATTGCCTTGAAGCGTTTGCTGCCGGATAATCCCCTGCACCTTCGTCTGGGCTATGTTCACAATCCCCATGAAGACTGGGCGCGGAATGTCTGCGAGGATGGGAATATCTCTTGCAAAGCTTCCCGGCTTAACATTTCCCTGAACCATCAAACGATTAAAACCTGTGCCAACTCGCATTTCTGAACAACGGAATGTTTGTGCCATGATTAATGCACTGGCAGCTGAACCTTGAGAATGCCCCTGTCTTGAAGGGCCTTTAATGCGCCTGGAGGTACTGGCACCCAAAACCCGTTCGAAGTCCATGGAAACCACCTGTCGAGGACGTGAAGACATGTGGACTGAGCGTGGGGTGTAATGACACTTCTTATTAGGCATTAACACCCGCATCCGGGTGGTCTTGATTCTGCCTCTGAACATCTTTTTTTGAGATTTCCTGGAAGGTGTACCATTCATTCACTGGTACATTGCCTTGAAGGGATCCTTCAAAATGGTCTTTTCCTCTTTCTGCTCCTATGTTAGCTAAGAAATCTGCTAATTTATTTCCTTCGCGTCGGATATGGTTGAAGGTGGCAGCTTTGTTATCCCTTAGCCAGAACTGAAGGAGCTCCAGCCTGGCGACCATTCTCCAGCTCCTACTAACCTTCTGTGCCTCTGTTCCTTGTTGAATCTTAATTGCCATGTTGATTAAGATTTGAGAGTCTCCCTCCACAATTAGGGGAAAGAAGCTGTCCTTTTGAGCAATGTTGAGACCTTTCCATAATCCTTCAAGTTCAGCGACATTGTTTGTATTCCATCCAATGGAGCCAAAGAAGACTTTAAGCACTTGTCCATGGTGATCTCTGATAACTCCACCATATCCTGTAGCTCCCGGATTGCCCTTGGAAGCCCCATCAAAGTTGAGCATAAACGAACTGGGAGGCGGAGGGGTCCAGTGAGAGGGGATATCCTTCTGTTTATTAATACTTCTTGGAAGGAAGTTGGTTGAGCTTAAATGAATTTGCCAATTATTCCAAATTTCTTGTTCCTTGTTGTTGGATGGGAAATCCTCCTGTGACCAGCTTCTGATGGATAGAGTTTCCTGTACATTCATGACTATGGTCTGCCAAACTTGCTGCACATCCATTGATTGGTTTTTGAAGATTCTGCGGTTTCTCTCTTTCCAGAGATTCCACATAACAATTCCTGGGATTATTTGCCAAAGCGAATTCAGGATGCTACTTTGATACGGGTTCTGAGGCCAATTACGTAAAGTATTGTTTACATTTCCTATCTCGCGACCTTCCTTTTGGCAACGAAAAGTGACTTTCTCCCACATTTGCCTGCTAAAAGGACATAGTTGCATAAGGTGCACAGCTGTTTCCTCCTCCATTTTGCAGTTGAAGCATATTGAGGGTCCTTCGAATTTTGTTTTTCTGAGATTGTCCCAGGTGAGTATCCTGTTGTGGGAGAGTAGCCAGAGGAATGTAGATATTTTTGGCCAGATCGGGGGGCTCCATATTTTTTCCCAAAGTTTGTCCTTGATGAGCTGATCTTTGATAATAATGTGGTATGCTTCTTTGGTTGTGTAAGTTCCTTTCTCTTCATAACCCCACCTTAATTTGTCCTGCTCGGTCGATTTGAGAATTTGTCTCTTTTGGAGCTCTTCAGCAAGGGAATGTTGGGCAGCCTCTGAACTGTTTGAGATAAACTCTTGAGTCTTTCTCCAAATCTTGTGATCTGAGTCCCGATGATCATGCCAGAATTGATTTACCTTTTCCTGTTGGTGCATTTGATGTGCAGGGATTCCTTGAATGACGTTGGCGAGACATGGGGATTGTTGCCAGGAATCCATCCAAAAACACGCAATTCTACCGTCCTTCACTTCCCAGAAACTATGATTTTGTATAAGATCTCTGTGCACTATCGCAGAACCCCAGATGATTGAGCCTTTGCTAGTTTCTGTCATTCTTATACGTTCCTCAAGAGGTAGATTGCTGGTATATTTTGCAGACCAGAATTTTGCCCATAATGTTTCTGGGAACGCTAGCCATTTCCACCAAATTTTTGCTCCCATGATCGCATTGCTGTGTTCAGGATCTCTGAGGCCAATTCCTCCCACTTTCTTTGGGAGGCATGCCTTTTCCCATTTGATTAACGCCCACTTCCTATTGTGACCAGAACTGCCCCACAGGAAGTTACGTTGCAGCTTCTTGATGGCTTTTAGAACCCACTTTGGCGCTGCCAGAATAGAAAATAAGTAGAGAGGCATGGATTGTAAGACAGCTTTAATGAGCACAAGTCTGATTGCCATGTTTAGGGAACGGTGAGTCCAGAGCAGGAGTCTTGATTCCAGCTTTTCCAAAAGGATTGTCCAGGAAGAATGTTTCCGGGCTGACTCAATGAGAGGGGCGCCTAGGTAAGTGGACGGTAAGGAGGCAATGGAGAATCCCAAGATTCGCGCTATGGATCGCTGTGTGGTCGGGTGGGTGTTAAAAAAGAAGATCTGAGACTTGATTCTATTGATGCAAGCACCTGAGGCAGTGGAGAAAATGTTAAGCAGAGAGTTGAGAGATCGAGCTTCTTGGACAGAAGAGTGGCCAAAGATCATATTGTCATCGACGAATTGCTGATGTGAGACAGTGGGCGCGCCATGAAGAGAGATGCCTTTGAGAGCATTGGACTGAAGGGCAGCATGAAGGCTTCTTCCCAGACCTTCCGCCATAATTATAAACAGGAAGGGAGACAGGGGATCGCCTTGCCTCAATCCTCGTGAGGGGCGGAAAGTGGCAGAAGGAATCCCATTTATCAAAATGGAAAAGAAGGAGGAAGAGACCATATTCATGATCCATCTGATCCAAGGATTGGCAAAACCAAAAGCATTCAAAATTTTTTTCATATAATCCCAGCTTATACTGTCAAAAGCTTTGGAAAGATCAATTTTTAGAAGCATACCTGGTTTTTTTGAAAGCTTTAGAGAATGTATGATTTCATGCGAAAGAATTATTCCATCAGTGATTTGCCTTCCTTCAACATATCTTGATTGCTCCGGGGAGATGATGCCTGGCAGTATTGGTTTCAGTCTTACAGCCACTACTTTAGAGACAATCTTGTAGATAATATTGCATAGGGCAATGGGCCGGAATTTGTCTGGGGTGCTGGAGTCCTCCGATTTAGGGTTTAAGGCGATAAAAGTAGCATTGAGGCCTGGATACATCCATTGTAGGTTTCGAGACTCTTCTACCACTTGCCAAACCTCCCATTTAATTAGTTCCCAGAAGTAATGAAAGAAGTTTGAAGAAAAACCATCGGGGCCTGGAGCTTTACCAGCTTTTAAGGATTTTGCAGCGGATTCCACCTCCTGTAAACTGATGGGTTTAAGAAGCAGGGATTTTTGTTCCTCAGACACTAGTCGCGGAATATTCCTAGTGATGTTGTTTATAGCCTCATCTCTATTGATATTTGGCTCTTGACTCATTTCTTTGAAATAATTGAGGAATTCCTTTTCTATGTCTTCCTGGGTCTCCAGTTTGTCGCCTTGAGCGTTGATAACCTGAGAAATTTGATTGTGCATTCTTCGTTGCACAGTGGTTCGATGGAAGTACTTGGTGTTCTTCTCACCTTCCTTCAGCCATCGGATGCGGGATTTCTGTCGCCATAGAACTTCCTCTTGTTGCTCTCGTTCCTGGAGTTTACTTTCCAGTTCTTGTTCCTTGTGCGCTAGATCCTCTGTCCGTCCTTCTAAAATTAATCTTTGTTGAATGGATTTGAGTTCCTGAAGGATCGATTCCTTTTCCTTAAAGATGTTGCCAAAGTTATCCTTATTCCATTTCTTGATTTCTCCTTTTAGGAACTTCAATTTCTTTTGAAATCTGGCCATTTTGTAGTGATCTATAGGGTTGCTATTTTGCCAAGTTGTAGTTATGAAATCCTTGAATTCAGGATGTGAGAGCCAGAATGCTTCAAATCTGAAAGGTTTTTTGCTGTTATTGCCCGGTCTATTCCAAAGCATTTCTATGGGCCAGTGATCCGAACCTGAGAAAGGGATGATATGTGCTGTGAACTCGCCTCCCACATGGATAGCATTGTCAGAGATCAAGAACCTGTCCAGACGCGAGGCAATCTGCATGGGAATAATCCTTTTGTTCGTCCAAGTATAAAGGCCATTAGCTGTAGGAAGATCTATAAGCCAGTTGCTCTGAATGAAGTCCTTTAGAAGGGTTCCATCTTTGTTGGTTCTGCAGCGTCCTCCTATCTTTTCCTCTGAGTTAGCTATCATGTTAAAGTCTCCTCCTGTTACCCATAACTGATGCCGTCTGTCCTGATTGAGCTGTGCTATTGTATTTAGAATTGCTGCTTTCTGTTGCGTTTCTTGGGGAAAATAGACATTCGTTAAATGTCCATGAATGTTGGTACCTATGAGATGAAAACTGGCCTGAATGAAGCTTTTGTTAGCATGAATATTATTTAACTGAATATTTCTGGCATCCCATAGAATTGCAAGTCCTCCTGAGGCTCCTTGCGCTTCCACTGCTGTCACTTGGCCTCCCGCCCATGCTTTAGCAGCTGCTCGTTCTAGAAAGTTTAGTGAGCATTTAGTTTCTTGAAGAAATAAGATTGCTGGTTGTTCTTCCATGATCAAGTTTTTTAGGAGTTTACTTTTCCTGGGGCTGTTGAGCCCTCTTATGTTCCAAGATATTAACTTCATTGGGAAGGGTTGAAGTTGATGTTGAAGTACTTAGTAAGTTTGGCATATCTGCCAGACTCCACTAGAACTGCTCCAAGCTTGATAGTTCGTTCCAAATCTGTTTTCCTGCCTCTTTTTTTGCTGTCTTTAAATGCAAATTTGCCATCCCATTTACTTCCTGTTTGTATTCCGAGGGAGTACTTCTTTTGTGCCTTGCTTAATATTTCCACCAAATTATCAACTTGTTTTTCAGGGATTTTTTCATAGTTCCCTAGTTTGCAAGCTTGTTCCATTCCTATGAGGTCAAGTTCCCCAATATCAATTGGATCACTGTCATCTTCCATGGGTTGAGTTTCTTGCGAGTGTTCTTCTACCTCCTTCCCTTTATCCTTACTTTGCAATGGTTTGTCAATATCCATGGCTGGGTTGCTTCCAGGGTCGGAGATCTGTGGGTTTTTTTCACTTTGCTGAGTCGAGCTTGGTTTCTCCGGCGCTGACGCCTCCTGAGTTGCCTTTTCCTTGCTGAGTTCATCTGGCGATGTCATTTTTGCTAGCGCCTCAAAACTATTGCTGGTAGAAGGGTTGTGGTTCTCCCCTGGTGAAGATTTTGGAGGAGAATTCGGCTTCTTGTTGCTTTGTCTTCGGTTGGTCACTTTAGTGAAGCCATTCTGTTGGTGTGATTCAGGATTCAGTTGTGTTGCTTCTTTCTTATTCAGGGGACAGTCTCTGAATAAGTGGCCGATCGCATGACATTTCCTGCATCGAAAAGGTACCTGTTCATAATCAATCACTTGGACCCAGTCATGATCCTCATGGAAAAGTCTGACGGTATCAGGCAGAGGTTGCTTTAGATCCATGTAAACACAGATCCGAGCGTAGGAGACAAATGTGGTGGGTTTCACCGTTTTGGTTTCTTCAGCAACTTTGATGAAATCTCCTATCATTGATCCAATGGATTTTAAAGAATCTTCATCCCAATATTCCCATGGCAGTGAATAAAGACGGATCCAGACCGGCGCATAGCTAAGGTCTTCATTATCTGGATTGAAGCGTGCTACCCATTCTCTGAGATAGAGCCTAGCAGAGTTAAAAAAGTAAGGCCCCCCATCAAATACTCTATTCCTATCTTCCAAGCAGTTGAAAATAGCTGTGAAAAAACCTTTGGGCCCTAGGAGAAGGGTTATTTCTCCCTTTGGCTTCCATTTATGATTTATCCAACCTCTTAGAGCTCTTTCATTTGGCCAGAAGCCCAGAAATTTCCCTATGAGCGCATGATCGTGCATGTATTGTATTCTTCCATTTATTCTTTCACTAGGCAGTTCAACTTCTGGCCTATGAGTAGCAACGGGTTTACAGGTGGACTAACTAACCTTTGGATTTTCAGTTGAGCATTGAGGATCGACGGTGGTCTGTGATTCCTGTGCGGATTTTCCTTGATTGGCTGAGTCTGGATTTGTATTACCTTCTGGTCCTTGCTGGCTTCCATTGACGGGCTGAAGCACCGCCCCATCCCCCTGCGGGGGTATCATTCGGTCTGCCTAATCTGCCTACGTACTGGAGTACTGGCAGCTTTGAACAGGTCTGGAGATGCAGAGCAGGAGCTCTGCCGCCGCAGGTTTCTTGTCAGGAGAAACCCTAATGCTTCGAAACGCCAACGCGCGCGCTCATCCTTTCGCCTTCGTCTGAAAAAACTGTAGATTAATGAACTATTGATGGAGCACAAATATCCCAATTTGAAACACCATGACATCTCTACTAGGTTAGCCATGATTGAAGCATTGTTGCAACAAGGCAGAGGCCCTCCCTCACTAGGGACCCCTGTTGACTCTATTGATGTCCCCAAATCTTAGTAGATCCATGCATGCTCATTCCTCTAAAAAAATTAACTTTTTGTAAGTCATGTATAGGAATAGGGATCTTGTGATGTCAAGAAGGTCTAAGTTAGTTTATTTTAGTAGTTATCTGAATATTTGTTTTCTTATTATTATTATTATTAAACACTGATACAAGCGGTATATTATGTTTATCATATTTTAGACAAAATCTCTGCTCTTTATATGTTGGTTTAGTTTCCTTTTTGGAAGAATAACATGTTAAGGCTAGACTACTATGTATCTTTTTGATAGATGAATGAAAAAATTTAGCTTACAACAAAAAATAATTTAAAATATAAAAGTGTGAGGATTTCCAAATAATTAATAACATGTACCATAAATCTTAAAATAGGGAAAATAAGAGAAAATGAAGTGTTCTTCTAATTTACAACCCTATCACATAACTTACATATATGATAAGTAATATTATGTACCATAAATATCTTAATAGATTGAACCAAAAAAAATGAAGTTTCTTCCATTGTAAGCGACATGTTGTGTGTGTCTTGATTATAAGGTATGTGATGATCAATGTCCATCCTTAGCAAGTGAAAGCAAATCAAAAGTGCCCAAGATAACAATGTAAGTGCTAAGAGAGAAAACCCTTTAAATATTAGGTTGGAGTAATGATAGAACAATGCTCAATATGGAGATAAGTATAATAATAATGAAGTTTAAGAGAAAGTGACTCTGCCAATGAAGTCCAACTATATTTTAGATATGGTTTACTCACCTTCTCCATACTTGGTTTTTTGCGTAAAACAACAATTTGTATTAAGACAAAAAATACATAGTGTACGAAAAGGTTTGCTCGTGCAGACTAAAGATCGACTCCCTTGCCCGATTCCAACATTTCATAACCATCTAGACTGTCAAAATTCCCAAGGCTCACCATGCAGGGCGGCACAGAGAGGGCCGACGACATCAAAACCAGTAATCCATCTGAGTATATGGAAAAATAGAGACCAAAAAGACCAAAGTTCCTCCGAGACAAGCGAGGAAAACTAAGAAAAAGACTGTTAAAAATAGAGATAGAGTACTGAAACATAACAAGTAAACTCGCGTAACCGTAACAGAAAAGTGCTGACGCAAGAACCATGAAAGCGCACAGAGGCTCCCAAAGCATCCCATTACATCCCTAGAATGATATAATCCTTGGTGGAGGAATCCTGGTCGGCCGAAGATGTAGCTCTGCTGGACTGAGGTGGACGTAGGGAAGAACGCTTCCCCTGACTGGTCCCCGTGGTCTCATCCGCCCCTTCACCCACAGCAGCGACATCCTGGAAAATGGAATGCCTTAGAAGGCTAATCAACACTGTCAACTTCTTGGACATGTTACCAAATTGTTGCTCCAACGAACTGATTTTGAAGTCCAATTCTTCCAAAACTGCCGTTGGATTCACAGATAAGACAGAAATAGCCTGGTGAGCCTGATTGAGATACTCCCCTTGCATACTGATAGCTTTCGGTAACATCGTTTTCATTCGCCACATCTCCGCCTGAGTGCAGACATATTGAGTTGCCCGCGTTGTTGCCATGTCGGGATCCTGAACCCACTCCATTTCCTTTTCTCATTCATTATCCTCCAGGTTTTCTTCCTCTTCAGCAACAATTTCTTCCAACTCCTCTATTTTTCATTTTTCCTTCTGCGAGGTTCTTGTTTCATAAGCCTCCCGAGCATGATGTAGGCCTTTGTTGGCCAAAGCGTTTCTATTGCCTTCTCGCGCCATCCTCCTATGACAAAGAACAGAGAAAAGCCACCTTCTGAGAGCACAATTAAGACAATGCTGGTATCCGTTGGAGAGCAGAGCATTGCTCTTGTAGTTGGGGACTGTAATTATAGAAGAGGGAGACCCTGAGTTGCTTGAGGCTTCCCATCTCGTCAACTTATGCTTGCACGTCCCTTCATAAATAGTTATACTCCGAAGATCACAATTTTGTTGATGGGTTAGATCCCTGTTATTAAATCTTCCCCGCTTGAACCAATCCGGTGAGTGCCAAGTGGCTTTTAATTTGATTTGATGTCGGTGGAGTCCATAATTTTTGTTCATGGAGCTCCTAGGAATTGACCCGGCCTGCTTGTGCATTGAATGCCTCTTCTAGCCATGTACTCCTTTAGCCTACCGACCCTTTATCCTTACTTCCCTTCGATTGAATAGCGTCATTCTCAACTAACGCCGAAGATCTTCGTACCCCTAGCCTCATCTTTCATTAAAAAATGTCCTGCCTCGAAAGCAGTGTGCACCTATTTCTCAGCTCTGTGCAAGTGATGTCCTGCCAACAGCTGTCCAAGTTGATAGTGGGATTATCGATGCCATAATTTTCCAAGTGATCCGCTACAGTGTTAGCTTTGCGTCTAACTGCCTGAAATATTAAGCCGTTCAGCCAAGAAATATTTTTGACAATGCTCTCTGTTACCTTGGCCAGTCTCCAGTGTCGAGTGAGTTTACTTGTTTTGGCTCCCGAATACAGTTTCCTCGTTGCCATGATCGCCAGCTGAGAGTCCCCTTGCACCACAGCTGCTCCAGCATTTAGTTTCCTAATAATTCTCAAACCTTGTTCCAACGCTGCAAATTCCATTTCGTTATTAGTCCCTTCACCTAGAGCTCGACTATAGATATATTGAATTACGCCTTCACTGTCCCTTAGAACCCCTCTGATGCTAGCAGGTCCTAGATTACCCCTGGAAGCTCCATCAAATTAAGTTTGAGGAATCCTAATGGAGGCCGCTTCCAGGTATTCACACTGGTATTTAACTCCTACCGACGATTCGAGGAGGATGTGAAGTTTCCCTTGTCGAGGTTAAAAGCTTTCAAAATATGTAAGTCTGCACTCGAGATGTTTGTGTCTTGTTCTATCCTTCCTTTGATGAGAACCGATTGCTTGAGATTTTGGAGAATTGTAACTTTTAAGTGGTTTATATTTCTAATTTCATTTAGGAAGACTCTCTGGTTCCTTTCTTTCCAAATTGACCATGTAATGAACCCTGGTATGAGTTTCCAAATGGTGTTAACCAGTTGATTATTGGAGAAATTACCCTTCCAGTTCTCGATAGTTTCTTGAATAGAATTCCTAACCTTGTCTGTCCTTTGAGGTATGGTTTCCACCCATTTCCGTAAATTGTCTGCCCAGTCACAGGTGTTGAAGAGGTGATTCATGGGTTCCTCTTCCGTTCCACACATGGGGCAGCGTGAAGGGCCTATGAATCCTTTTTTCTGGAGATTCTCCCAGGTTAGCGTTTTCTTGTGCATTAGGAGCCATAGGAGAGTTTTTATTTTTGGCCAAAGTTGGGCATCCCAGACTTTTTTGTGCCATTTGACCTTTTCTTCATGCTCTAAGTCTTCTATGTGAGTTTTGGCTTCTCTGAGCGTGAAGTTGCCTCCCTCTATCTTTCCCCATCGTAATTGGTCACTATCTCCTGTTATCCTTATCCTTCTCTTGTCTAGTTGTGTTCTCAGGTTCCTCATACCGTTGTTTACTTCGGTCAGGTGCTCTGTCTCATTGAATATCCAGGTTCTCCACACCTGGTCCCTTTCATTAGGCTTCCAATATTGATTCACTGTTGTTCTCCCTAGCTCTTGGTTGTTTCTTTTGAAATCTGCGAACTCAGGCCTTTCCAACTTGGGGAGTTGTTGCCATGCATCCTCCCAAAAAAGGGTTGTTTTACCATCACGAATTTCCCAAAAGCTATGCTCCTGGATAATTTTCCGATTGTTTCTCGCTAGGTTCCAGATTGTTGAGCCTTCTGGGTTTTCTTGCATTCTGATTAAGTTTTGTAAACTATTATTTGGAGCGTTCTTTTCCTTCCAATGTTTGGCCCATGGTAATTTAGGTTCTTTCAGCCACTTCCACCAAAATTTAGCACCACAGGCTCGGTTAATCGTCGAAGGGTCTTGCAAGTTCAACCCTCCCAGATGTTTAGGTTTGCACAGTTTGTTCCACGCTATCAGTGACCATTTCTTCTTCTCAGCATTACCCAACCAAAGAAAGGTCCTTTGGATGACCCTTATCTTTTGCAGTACTCCCTTGGGAGTTGGAATAATGGAGAGCATGTATTGAGGAATGGCCTGGAGGACTGCTTTGGTTAAGACCAATATTCCTACGAAGTTTAGGGCCCTGTGGGTCCAATGATGACATCTTTTTTCCAGCCTGGCCAAAATATTTTCCCAGTGCGTTTTTTGCCAAGGTTTGTCAATTAATGGAGCTCCTAAATATCTCGAGGGGAGGCTACTTCTTCGGAAGCCTAGAATGGAGGAAAGATTTTTCTGCATAGCTAAATGAGTATTGAAAAAGAAGATAAAAGATTTTGATAGATTTAGATCCATACCTGAGGCCTTGCTAAAGAGATTGAGAATCCTTTTGTAGCCCAAGGCTTCTTTGACTGAGGGAGTACCATGCAACATCGTATCGTCAACAAATTGTTGGTGGGTAGTTGCTAGAATTGAGGATAGGGGCTACAGTCCTTTAATAACTCCTTCCTATTTAGCTCTATGAATAAGTCTACTTAAAGCTTCGATCAAAATCAAGAAAAGGAAGGGGATAACGGATCACCCTGTCTAAGACCTCGTGAAGGAGAGAATTGGGTAGAAGGGGCTCCATTCACCAGAATTGAAAATCTAGTAGATTTGACCAAAGCTAGTATCCAAACCATCCATTATTCAGCAAAGCCAAACGCTCTCAATATCGCTTCCAGATAATGCCAGTTAACCTTGTCATACGCCTTTGACAGATCTAGTTGCATCCTCATACCTACTTTCTTCTGAGTTTGAAGTGTGTGAATCATCTCTTGTGCCAGTAAGACATTGTCCAGAATCTGTCTCCCCTTTACATAGCCTGATTGCTCTTCTGAGATAATGCCCAGAAGAATGGGTTTCATTCTATTGGCTGTTACTTTGGAAATAATCTTGTATACGACATTACATAACGCTATTGGACGAAACTTTGAAGGCGTGTTAGCTTCCTCCTCCTTTGGAATCAGGGCAAGGAAGGTGGAATTGAGGGATTTAAGGATTGATGCAGATCGCTGGGAATCCTCCACTACCTCCCAAACTTCTGTTTTGACTATTTCCCAACGAGATTTGTAGAAGCTAATGGTAAAACCATCAGGTCTAGGTGCTTTATCATTAGGCATTTATTTCACGGCCTCTTCCACCTCTTCCATGGAAATTTCTTGAGTTAGAGCCAAGTTCTGCTCCGCTGTGATTAGCTTGGGGATTGAGGAAATAAGTTCATCAATGGCCTCCATTCTTTCAACTTCAGGTTCTTTATCTATTCTGCTGAAATGCGTGGTAAGAAGGTTAGAGAACTCTTGATGTGTTTGTATCGTGGCTCCCTGTTCATCTTTAAGGCTAAGGATTTTATTAGCTCCTCTGTGGTCAATAGCTGATCTGTGGAAGAATTTTTTATTTTGTTCTCCTTCCTTAAGCCACTGAACTCGATATTTTTGCTTCCAAAGAGTTTCCTCCTATTGGCAACGTAGTTTCCAGTCCTGCATCAACATATTTTCCTTGTTCATAGTTTCTAGGTTTATGTTCCCTTGAATCCATCTTTCATGTGTCTGCTCTAATTGCTCCTCTAGTTTCTTTTTTTCTTTGAATATGATCCCAAAGACTACTTGATTCTAGATTTTGATTTTGTCTTTAATGTATCTCAGCTTACCCTGTAACCTATACATTTTGGTGACTTTAATGCCCACAGGTTCTTTCCACCATTTTTCAATTTGCTGTATGAAATCAGGATGGGTGAGCCAGATTTTTTCAAATCTAAAAGGTTTATTTCTTGGAGTACCCTGGATTGCAGCAGTCAATGTAATTTGCCAGTGGTCTGACCCTCCACTGGGAAGAATATATGATTCCATTATAATTCCTTCCAGCAGTATTCCTTCTATTACTAGAAATCCATCCAGTCGAGAAGTTATTTGCCTTTCACCTCCCATTTTGTTGTTCCATGTGAAAGCACCAATTCTGGGGAAAAAATCCACTAGATTAGCCGCCTTGATGAAGTCTAGGAAAGCTTCAGAGTCTCTGTTGATTTTCCTTATACCTCCTTTCTTTTCCATGAGGGTGGTTATCATGTTGAAATCCCCTCCTATGATCGCCTTTTCCAGGGGATACCTTAGCTTCAGGTTAAGCAAAGTTCTCAAAAAAAGAAGCTTGTCCTCTAGCTTCTATGGACCATAGACATTAGTACAAAGATAGGTCTCAGAGTTTCCTACGACTTGAGATTCTACAACTATGAAGGATCTGGCTACCTCAGAGGAAAGGATCTTGATTACTTGTGGATTCCACATAGTGATTAAGCCTCCCTCCCATTCATTGCTGGCTGTCTCCAAGTATTCCATGCGCTTACCTAGTTTTTTGCTGATATTGATTTCCGTGCTACTTGAACATTTAGTTTCCTGCACAAACACTATGTCTGGTTGTTCCTTTTGGACTTTCTTCTTTAAAAGACACTATTTTTTTTGGTTGTTTAGCCCTCTAGCATTCCAAGAAAGGATTTTCATTTTAAACAAAGTTTCGTAGATTAGAGAAAAAGCCTTTAGGGCTTTCATCTTACCGGAGTTTAAGAGCATTTGTCCCAGTTCTTGCAATGCCTCATTGTTGGTTCTGCGACCTCTCTTTTTATGGTATTTGGAACTTGTGGAGGTTTAATGCAGACCCTGTGTCTGGACCCCAAGCCCTTTAGTTGTACCCAAGCTTTTGCTTTGCAGTTCCATCTCTGCTCTTTGCTGTGCTATGAGTATGTCATTAATTATTTTTACTTCCTCTTCCGATATGTGTTCCATTCTCTTCTTTTTCTAGTTTTCAACCATGTTTGGTAGATCCACACCCTCTTTCTCTAGTATATCATTGAGTTCCATATATTTGCTTCCGATTTCACTAGTGAGAATTTCTGAGTCATCTTCAACCCCCTCTGTTGTTTCTTGAACTTGGAGCACTATGCTCAAAGGGTTCACCTCCGGTTCTTTTATTTCTGGCCCTGTTGTAGATTTGCTTATTTTTGTGGTTTTTTTTTCTTTAATGTTGTCCTCTGATTCTGTTTCAGTTTCCAAGATTTCAAAAGCATTTCTCATGTTACCTTGTGAAGTGCTTGTCTTGGTTTGGCGTTTCCTATTTTCTCTCTATTTAGCTTTCGGTCTGGTGAAGATTTCCTTGTTCTTCTCTTCTTTGCCATCCTTGTGATCTCCTGCTACTTTGTTTAGTGGGCATTCTCTGATTAAATGACCATGCTCATGACATTTTCTACAACGGAACGGGATTTTCTCATAATCTATGGCTTGGAAATAATCCTCGTCCCTGTATTCCAACCATAGGCCCTCATGCAAAGCTCCCGACACATCCATTTCCACACAGATTCTGGCACACGAGGTGTACCTTTTTTGCAAAGTCACTTTTGAGGCCTTGATGAAGGTCCCTAGCTTATTACCTATTTGTTCTATAGACGCATGTCCCCAATAATCAATTAGTAGGGAAAAAAGGCATATCCAAACTGGTAATTGCTTGAAGGTTTCCTTTTCTGGTACAAAATTGGATTTCCATGGCCTTATGTAAAGGCTCGTAGAGGCAAAGAAATAAGGCCCTCCATCGAATATTCTATCCTTATCTTCTAAATTTGAGAAAACAACAGTAAAAAAGCCTTTAGCTCCTAAGTGTAGTCTAACATCACCTTTGGGTTTCCACTGTTGCTTTATCCACTGACACAACACCCATTTTGTTGGCCAGAACCCCATGAACCTGCAGATCACTGCATGTTCAATCATGTGATCCCGATATACCTGAATCTCCGAGTCAGATATCACAACCCTTAGGGTTTCTGCAGCTTTGGGTTTAACGGACCCTGGTTCTTCTTGCTGTTGAGTGTTGAAACCGTTCCCCCTTGTCCCTCTTTATCCTGATTTAGAACCTCTTCCTCTGCTCCTGCTTGCTCCTTTCCTTGTTTGTTTTCATGAACGAAATGTGCTTGTGTTGGATTCTCTCCGGATCTGCTTTCTGTTCTTTTACTGTCATCCTTTTCTTTCAGTTTTTGAGTGTTATTACCTTCATTGCCTATATTTCCTTTCCTCCCCTTGCTGGTCATATCTTCCTTATTTGACTTTTTGTAACCTGCTATCTGCACCACACCCCGTGCTGTTGACTTGCTCATCATTATTTGTTTATAAGATGGGGTCCTAATGGACCCCGCGTTTTCCATTTGTCGGGTCAGAGTCTGTCCCCTTCTGTGGAGCTCTGCCACTCTAGCCCTGTTCTTCTCCAGACATGAAACCTCAATCTGATGAGTCTGTGAGCTTCAAATCCTCGTTTCCACCAGAGCTCTCCCGTCCGCATCGTCTACTCGTTTACCTTCTCCATAATTGTTATATGGATAATTCCTTTAAATATTTTAGGATCAAGAATAGAGATGCTATAATTTGGAATTTCTCAATATCTATGTTAAAAGAGTGCATAATAGTTGTAATCTTAACATACTAAGAATGCTTACATGGAAGTAAGGGAACATAGTTCTTCTTACCAATACTAAAACTAAAGAAATGTAATAATAGAAAACATTTTTATTTATTTTTTAATTATATATCTATGTTAAGATCCATTTTAACCTTGTATCATTAATAGATCATCAAAGTAAACTTGCCCGATTGGTGAAGAAAGATGTCAATATTTCCCCACATTGGTTTCAATCCACCCTCAATAACATGGTTTTCATTTGTTTATGTCCCCCTTCTACAAGAGGAAATTTAATTAGTCGAAGTCCTCAACTATTATGTTGAGAAAGAGGTGCGATGCTACATCCCATCATGAATATGACACCAAGATGGTTGAAAAGGAAACCAAGACATATTCATAGAATCTATGCTCATGTTGTCTATTCTAGATAGATAGATAGATAGATAGATAAACAAAAATGGATAAAATTTGTATTAGAAAAAGTTACATTTGAGTTGAACAATGAGATAATACAAAAATGAGTGTTGTATTTTAAGATAACCAACAATATTAACAAACTATGCATGTAAAAGTAAATAAAAAAATCCAGGTCATACTTTGCTAGGGATTTCAAAAATTTAATGCTAGTGTATACTCTAAAAAATACTCTTAAGATTAATATTGTTCTAAGGAACATGAAAAACTAATGAAAAACATGTTTATGAAGAGATTTATCCTATCTCATGTTGGTGGGAAGAGAATCAGAGATACCCAAGTCCATATCTTCTGTCATTTGGTGTATAGTTTCTTCTTCCTTGAGATCTTCTAAGGTTTATTTTATTGGCATTTTTAAATTGGAGGTAGTTGAATGTGAGCTATTACTGAGATTACAAACCATGTTCAGTAGCATGAGATGTTAAGTTCCCAAAACTTGAATTTTCCTCTTCTATTATACATCAGTGTCCATAACAAATGCATTGTCATTAATAAAAGTTGATGTTATGTTGTTGTTTATGAAATCTTCATGCCTGCAAAACAAATTGTGTGACTCTTGGGTTTCGTTATAATCCATATTCGAAATCTTGCTCACTTGCCCAATAAAGAAGAAATAAAAAGAACATAAATAAAAGATTCCAAAGAACTAGACTAGAGTGTCTGTAGGAGCAGACACAATGAACTAGAATAGGATTACAACCGAAAAACAAGAAATCAAGGTGGGCATCGGTATCCAACTTGAAAGTGCACTATTGGAGTTGAATAAGACCCAAAATTTAATAAATGAAACCTTCAACCACAAACTACCTAAAAGATATCCAAGGACCCAAAGACCTCATGCCATAATAGGGCACCTAAATTAATAATCAAATTAGAACAATAAAGTAAGGAAAAAAATCATCAAGTGATGAACCCAACACTTTGAGCAACATCCCTAAAGCATAAACAAGATTAGCTAAGAATTCTTACTTGAGAAACAAGTTAAACTAGAACCAATTACCATCAAGAGATGTCATTGAGAAAGTCAATATATGTGTTTTCATTAATGATCCCACCAGCCAATATTTATGTCTTGATTGATGATCCCACCTATTCCTTGAGTCAATCAGCAACAAGATTTAGATTATTGATTGAGAGTAATGGCTAGAATTGGTAAGGCTAGTATAAAGGTGATGTGCTTTGCATCCTATCTCTTACATAATATAATATGGCATCTTTGGTAAACTGACAAGTGTTGTTTGATGATTCATAATGTGTCTTTATGCCTAATTAACATTGAATAAAACTTGGGGGATAGCTTGAACATAATGATCCCCTTTTTTCTATATGGTCCCTTCATTTAGTGTTGAAGCCTCATTGAAATTACCCCTATTTTTCTTTATACTCCCTTCATTGAGTAGAAAGGTGCTTATACAACCCATTATGAGCGAGATGTATAAGATGGAGATCCACTTACATTATAAAAAAAACATTTCAATATCAATTATAAATAAAACATTTCAATATCTATTTTAAGTTAAATATATATAAAGAAAAAATTGAATGTAAAACAATTCTTATTCTATAAATAGATTTTTTCTACATTGGAGCTTGACAATTGGCATTTAAAAACACACTAATAAATAAAAAGGTATTTTAAAGTTGGTCATAAATAAATTATTTCAAGATTATATATATATATATATATATATATATATATATATATATATATATATATATATATATATATATTGAAAGTAAAAGAAAATATTATTAGGTAGAGTTCCATTCTTTACCATGTAATAAGTGGAAAATGTACAATTCCTTATAAATTAAGTATGAAGTTGCTACATGACACTAAGAAAAATATTAACGTGAATAAAAATATTTTAACATCTTTCATAAATAAAATATCCACGGGGGCTTCACTGACAAAGCAATACCATATCATGTGCATTCATATTGGGGCACAAAAAATGAGGAAAAAAATGAAATAATATATTGAGCATATAATAGGGGGTAAAGGGCTTTTATATGTTGTATAACAATATGTGTATTATAAGGTATTGTTTATACAATACATTGGCCACCTGGAGGCAAAAAAAAGGTGGGATGGAGAAATAGAGGTTCAAGAGTGTTGGGCCTCAAATATGCCCAATTTTCCACTATATATTACCGCCATTCATAACCTAAATTCACATACTTTTACACTCATTCCGTACCATAATTCTTCAACTTGCCGTCAAATCACATTTTGCATCTTGTGGTATCATTAGTTTTCTTATCTTTTCGATAGTTAGGGATGATTTTTCCATGATTTACTAATGACGGTTTTCTCTAAGTTCATTTTCTGCAGGTTTCCATTGTCAAAATTCCTCACAGGTCAATTAAACTAGTTGGTGCAAGTAGAGTATGAAAATATCCAATTTGGGGCTTCGACATTTAGGCACGCTTCCAGGGAGAATAGAGGGAGGTTATTTTCCAAAATTATGTTCTAACACCTTCCCATGTGTTGGATTGCACCTAGGTTGCACATGTGGGTCTCTAGAAGCAAATCAACAAATCTGCTCAAAATTCACTCAGTTTCCAAACGACCAAGTTTGACCTCGAGTTTCGTGCATCTGGAGGTGAATATGGAAAATATGAGAAAATGGATTTGTTACCACTATAGAAAATTATCTATATCCAAAAAAATTTCTCCAGATTCGAATTGGTCTAAAAGTTATACACCGGTCTTTGAGGCAGTTTTATAAAAAATGGTTATTTTTCCAAAGTTCTAGCTTTGCAAAAAGAGCTAGACAACAAACTTTGGGCATGATTTCCAAGGATCTGGATTTGAATGAGACAAATCCAAGAGAGGTTTTTGTTGTAACTAATTAGGCTCTCTCTAAACCATTTTCCAAAATTCTCCTTGGTTAGGAATATATGCCAATATATTTGAGGTCAATTTGTTAAAAATGAGCAATTTTCTAGAATTGGGGAAAATGACTAATTCACCTTGTAAATCTTATAAATGGCTTAGCCATGGCCTATATTGTAAGTTTTTTTGGGGAAGAAGGAGGATAGATCGAAAGGAATGAAAGAAGGTATCCATATGAATTTATGTTTTGAATTTTAATACAACTCCAATTCTATACTTAAATGTTGTAAGTGATTTTGGTTCTTGAGTTTTAAGTGATTTGAGTTAATCTAGGCTTGCTCGAGGAGTGGAAAGGATCCACCACCTATGGAAACGAGTCTTATAATTAGTTTAGATCTTACGATTTGTTTGCTTTGTTAATTTACAACAACATTTTGTGTGATTGCTTAGGTGTTTTTCTTTGTACTTAAAGTTCCTGTTGTAATTTCATAGACTAGGGAAAATTTTAAGGATGCAAAATTATCTTGAATTTTAAAAACACGACGAATCTCACAAGTGCCTAGTATGCAAA
This sequence comes from Pinus taeda, assembly GCA_000404065.3. Lineage (NCBI taxonomy): Eukaryota > Viridiplantae > Streptophyta > Pinopsida > Pinales > Pinaceae > Pinus > Pinus taeda. Next base: position 208,939 of record APFE030833753.1, read on the forward strand.
TTATAAAAAATTTATTGATGTATTTGTAAAAAATTTCGAATTTATAATGATTTTATATATATTCTCTATATAATGTTGGCGATTTTTAAGCTAAAATAATTATATATTGTAAAATTTGGGCAGATTATTTTTATAAAAGATGGAAATTGGCGAATCTTTTTTTTGGAAAAATCATGGAAAATTAGCCCACCTACGAATATTAACCCCTAAAATTTTCCATGTCATAGACCAAGTCGACAAAAATGAACTTCCCTGATTGATATAACTTGATCAAGATCATGTTGAGCGATGATTTAATATATCACTGTTTCTTTTGAGAATCTTACTATACAAAAACATTTATGAACTCTTCTTGATTCAAATTCACAGTTGAAGCATTGAAAGTATTTTAAACCCATACTCTATATTCCTCATGAATTTGATGGCATTAGATGAATGCTCCAATTCTATGTTCCTCAATTGACTATGCAATATAATGAAAACAGGGTTGTGTTAACATTAAGAATTGTGTGCATTACTATAGAATCTCTTTGAAGTTTCGTGTGAGCAATAATTTCGATTTCGAGAGTTTCGTTAAATAGCTTCAGTCCTTTGAGTTCTACTGTGTGCAAGAGTCTCGATTTCTTTGAAGTTTTGTTATGAATGGTAGCTTTGATTTTTTTTGAATTTTAGCATAAATAATAGGTTATATCTTCTCTGAGTTTTATCATAAACAATATTTAGATTCCTTTGAGTTTTGATTGTGAATAGTAGTTTTAATTATGAACAGAGGTTTTGATTTATCTGAGTTTTGTCACTAGCTTGATTAGGACAATAGATTTGATGAATTATTTGACAATAGAGTTTCAATTTCCTTACATGTCATTTGTTTTGATTTCTCTGAGTTTTATAATTTGATTGCTTGAGATAGCGTTAGTTTAGAAGCCTTTGAATTTGAATGTCTTTTGTTGATTGAGCCAAAGTAGATCAGAAACTCCAAAGCTTAGTTTAGATTTTGTATTCATTAGTTTAAATTATATTTCATATTTGTGAGCTTAGCATAGATTTAGTGTTCATGCTTTTTGATTTAGTGTTCATGTTCTTCGAATAGAATGCTCTGTCTCGATTAACATTAGAGTGATTGAATGAATGCTTTCATTGAACATAGGTTGAATTCCATAGATAGATTATGAGTATTTTGTAGTTCATGCATCAGTGTGGTTTCATTGTAGTTAAGTTTTGCTTGTTGAATTCCATAGATAGATTATGAGTATTTTGTAGTTCATGCATCAGTGTGGTTTCATTGTAGTTAAGTTTTGCTTGCATTGAAATTAAGTTTTGATTTATTTACTTTACTTAGATTGAGATTAAAATTGTTTAGTGATTTGTATTCTGTACTTAATTCAAGAATAGGAATAGGAGTTGATTTTAGGAATTTGATGTTAATTTAGGTTAGATTCTTTGATCCGCATTACCTGCAAATGTGCCTCTAAGTCTTATGACCCCATATTGATAATTTATTGTTGGAATTATAACACATATAATTTCCCCAACAAGAAAGTATTGATAGTGGCAGGGAGAAAGAAAAAACTATGGTAATATTAGGTCCATAGTAGCCTAATATTCAAATCTAAAGCCCTAGTATTGACATGCAATTCATGGTAATGTTAAATTCTTAAATTTTTAACATTACCATGAAATGACTCAGGATGTTTGAGAGTGGTTTTGACCTCATTAGATTTGATATGGAGAAAGTATAATTTTAGATATTACTCAAAATCCAGCAGACTTATTAGTTTTTCAGGATTTTGGGATTGGGGGGATTGCAATATTTCCATTGAATTTTGTCATGTAATAGGGTATGGAACTCATATTTAATAAAAAGAACTAATCCCACTAAGTACCTTGATGTTAGTGACATTAGTTGTTGAACTCCTCTATCATGACCCTACTAAAAATGTACCCGTCACTCAAACAAAATCTTGACTTGACATGTAGGTATTTTTTGTAGCATGATTTTTTTGGGTGCTAGAGGCCATCCAAAGCCTATTTTTTGATGTACTTTCAATTGAAAGATGGATTGCACTCATTGTTATTTTGGTTATGTGCACCCTTACATGCTATATAAATGAGAACTTGTAATTTGTGGACCTGTGGTCGATAGTTATTATAACTACTAGATGAATGATATATTGTTTAATCCATCTTTTTATGTTTTTTTATCACAAATTCATCATTCTACATTCTTTTTTTGACATATATGCATCAATAAATTATAAATAAATTTAAATATATATATTATTTATTATAAAAATACGAAATTCAATTCCCAAATCATGTAGAAATTTCACCTATAGAACAAACCGATATATGCAATGTCTTAAAGTATAATACTTGTTCTACTTCTACAAAACATTAAGCGGAAGCATAATCAAATTCATGAGAAACATCAAGTAGAAACATGCATAACTGATCAAGAGAAATAATCACACATAAATCAAGATATATCTAGGGGAGAGCACCAACATAAAACCCCAACCATGTATTATCAATCAAGTGGAAATCCTCTTCGACATACAAAAATAACCAGCTCAATAGCTAGCCTATTCTCTCTGTACTTTGATGATCTTCAATCAGAAGATGAAGATCATAGACTACCTAGGCCTCAATATATAGGCCACAAGTCCTCCAATCTCCTATAATAGATCCTTCTCCATGCAAGGAATACTTACTAGAAATATCCAAGCATCTGATAGTACATTGTCCCTCATCTGATCTCAACTGGGTCTCTGTCTGAACTAACATGCATTAGTTATCCATGAGGGAATGCTTAGTTATATGAAATAATAGTTGTCACATGCATGCAAACATTAACAAACTATATTTCATTAATTTAACAACTTGTTAAATTAATCTAACTGGACTTGAATAGTTAGAACTAAGTCAACTGATTCTCTCATTATAGAACTCATACTTATTCCCTCAATCAGTGGAGGAAATTAAGGATAAATTCCTCAATCAGTGGGAAAACTCATGTGCATGCTCACAATGACTTCAAATTCAAATTTCCTTAACTAATTAACTCAACTGAATTAATTAATTAATATTTCCAACTATGGTTAAGACCAAAATTAATTTTACTTCCTATAGATAGACTAGGGATTTCTATAAATAGGAAGGGACCCAGAAATGCTATTTTTATAACTTTCTAATTTTAGTAGTTTCACCTCTCACCCAATGTGGCCAATGACCTCACAGGCCAAACTGCTATTTTTAGACATACTATTTTTAGGACTTCTATTTATAGCACATTCTAAATTTAACATTTCTTGCACATTTTTCAACACTCCCTCTCAACAAGAAAGACTTTCTCTCAAACCCGATCCTGTAACTCTGGAATGTTCTGCATGCAACACATCTACTCGGTCCACTTGCTCCAACAACACTTGGAACAAAGACACTCCCAACTGACCACTCTGTTGGGCTAGGAACATACTATGATGCTGAAGCTCTATCTGCTGCTGACAAGTGCTCCCTCTCTGAAATCTGCACTACTGCAACATCTCCATGCATCTCACACCATTGCACACCTCTCTGTGCCACCTAGCACTGTGCAAAACACTTGTGCCTCTTGCATTGCTGCAGCCTGCTAGTTATGCGTTGTCCTAGGATTCCCTGCACTGTCACTCTCTCTGCCGCTCCATCCGCATATATCTCTACCCAATCAGTCAGTTCCTACTACTCCACATCGGGGCTCTTGTAGCAAGGTCTCATCCAAGAGGTTGGGTACCTCAAGGATCTTGCCCCACCTCCTTGGGATGATCACTCTATATCTCCTCACCTCCTACCTGGAGGTATGGCTGCATGTGATCCCTTTTCCCACCTAGCTCGAAGTTTCCCCCTACTGGAGGTCTCTGCATGAGTAGATGTCTCTACTTGATATCCTCTCAACTTCTCCTGTTGTAGCTGCTCCACAACCTCCTGAAGCTGTTGCACCAATCGTCGCTCCTCCACAATTGTCTGAGAATTCTTCTGACACTGCATGTTGAGAGGTAATATACCCTCCCTCTCAACCACCAAGTCTCTTAGCTTTACCTTGCTTCTCAAGGCTTTGCATGCATCTTGTACGTCAAGTGCATACAGGTTCTTGGCTAGCACACCAATCTATTTCCACTTTCCCGCCGTCACGAAATTTTCTAGCAAATGAGCTAATTTTAAATCAGTGATTTCTCCCTCATTCGAACTCCGATTCAGCTGATTTTTTTTCTTAATTTTAGGTATTTTGCGGCAAGGAATCCAAATCTGTTATTTATTTCTGGAAATTTTGTACAAAAATTTTCAGATTTGCTCTGCAAACTCTCGACCCCAAACTCAAAACTTTGAAATCTCCTCTGAGTATACTGTTCTTGCTTGATCACCTGTGCTCTGATACCATGTAGAAATTTCACCTGTAGAACAAACCGATATATGCAATGTCTTAAAGCATAATACTTGTTCTACTTCTACAAAGCATTAAGCGGAAGCATAATCGAATTCATGAGCAACATCAAGTAGAAACATGCATAACTGATCAAGAGAAATAATCACACATAACACAAGATATATCCAGGGGAAAGCACCAGCATAAAACCCCAACCATGTATTATCAATCAAGTGGAAATTCTCTCCAACATACAAAAAGAACCAGCTCAATAGCTATCCTGCTCTCTCTGTACTCTGATGATCTTCAATTAGAAGATGAAGATCATAGAAAACCTAGGCCTCAATATATAGGCCACAATTCCTCCAATCTCCTATAATAGATCCTTCTCCATGCAAGGAATACTTATTAGAAATATCCAAGCATATGATAGTACATTGTCCCTCATCTGATCTCAATTGGGTCTCTGTCTGAACTGACATGCATCCGTTATCCATGAGGGAATGCTTAGTTATCTGAAATAATAGTTGTCACATGCATGCAAGCATTAACAAACTATATTTCATTAATTTAACAACTTGTTAAATTAATCTAACTGGACTTGACTAGTTAGAACTAAGTCAACTGATTCTCTCATTATAGAACTCATACTTATTCCCTCAATCAGTGGAGGAAATTAAGGATAAATTCCTCAATCAGTGGGACAACTCATGTGCATGCTCACAAAGACTTCAAATTCGAATTTCCTTAATTAATTAACTAAACTAAATTAATTAATTAATATTTCCAACTGCTATTAAGACCAAAATTAATTTTACTTCCTATAGATAGACTAGGGACTGCTACAAATAGGAAGGGACCCATAAATTCTATTTATAGAACTTTCTATTTTTAGTAGTTTCACCTCTCACCCAATGTGGCTAATGACCTCACTGGCCAAACTGCTATTTTTAGACATGCTATTTTTTAGGATTCTATTTATAGCATTCTAAATTTACATTCTTGTTGCAACATTTTTCAACTTAATCATCCCCGAACTGAGATTTTGAATGTCACTCCTTGTCCTACTTCCAGCCTCCACTTCCCATTTCTGCTCCTACTCCAAGCAACCTTGCTCCAGGAACAAGAAGCATCACATTACCAATCAGGGAAAATTTTAAGAACCCACCCTAATTTTATTGTATTTATAAATGGTGAACTCCCATGATACATAGGGGAAAATTGGGAGCTTATAATAATTATATGTATTTATAATTTTTTTGGTGATCTCTCACCGTTATATTATTTGATAATTCATGGTGATCTTTACTGATTATTATCTTGTAAGATCTTGGCAAATCTTTCACTGAATAATAAAACATTGTGAAGTCTTGGCGAATGTTTTGTTAAATTATGAAACCATATATGATAATAGGAAAACATATTCATTAAACTGTTATATACTAACATACATGTTTGGAAAAAAAAATGTAATTTTCTCTTCCTACAAACAATGTTGCAAGTTTTAGTGGTCGTGTTTGTCAAGGTTCTTACTGTACACTCATTCATATCCTTTTATTAATTTTGATAATATTCCACAAAAAAGTTCTTGTAAGTGTTGATCTTGACCACCAGTTCTATCAAGGTAGGAGAGATTAATATTTTCTCTACCACTTTTGTCAAGCTATCAATTTTCTTTCTTATTCCATAGACTCCAACTGCGAGATAAAAGAAAAAAACACATCAAGTTTGTTTAACCCAACACACCAACAAATAGCAAGCCCCAACTATATAATATAAGAAAGTAATAGGTATCCCAAAGGCCTAAAGGGGATCTAATGGAAAGAAGTGATTGGTGTCAGAAGCCTTCCAATCAATATATAAATATATAAATGTAGATTTATTATTATTTTAATTGAAAATCTTCAATGACATAATAAAATTTAATTACGTCTCTCCCAATCTAAATTGCTTATTAGCATAATTCACTACTTTCATATGTCTTGCATTTTTTAATAGGGTTGTAACATGTGGATTAATTTCATTTTTGGTGCACAATCTCCGCCTTTTAGGACAATATGGTGCAGTGGCCCAACCCCTACAGATCATTACCAAAAACTAAGAATAACAGAGAAGATGAAAGGTTGTACAAACTAGCATATTTTTCAAACAACTAATCCAACATCAGTGCCTTAACTTTTTCATGAAGATATCATATTGAGAACGTTTGAAAAATGGTGGGAAATCTTGGCAATGACCATCTCTCTTCTGCAAGGGTGATGCGGAAAGAGTGATAAGATTTCACTGTTTTAAATTTTTTTTCTTGTTAAAT
>APFE030833753.1:220930-238279 GCA_000404065.3 Pinus taeda
AATTAATAAATAATAATAATAATAATAAAACATGCTTTTGTCTAATTATGTGTTGTTACCTATAAACCTTGTTTTCCTTAAAAATAATAGATTATCACATCCACTCCTATCACCCTTACATCTAATTTATATTTAGTTATTGAAGGACGATTTTGCATTGTACAAAGGCAAGGTATGGAATATGCCAGGGGAGTGCCCAGTGGAGAGCACCGACAAGCGACCAATCAGGTATGAATCTATCCATATCTGTCCAATACACAGAATCTATGACCTCACACGAACCTATAGTTTTCACGAAGGTGGACGACTGCATGCGAGTATGATACATGCTCGACTTCCACGCACCCTTCTTCTATGCCAATGAACAGGTTGTTCTCTGTGGTAGAATTGAACAACTCTGCTCCTTTTATTGTCTTTCCGCTCATAACTTAGCATTGACTCCAGCATCTTTCACTGTCCTCTATGGTGGAAGCTCTTACATCTTGGTTTTTCCATCATTCTTCTGTATATGGCCCAATCCGCTCGTATTTCATTTCTGACAAATGGGGATATTTCGTTGTATGGTTCGCAGTGCTCTTCACTCGGAGAACGATCGGATAACAGGTCAGTCTATTTTATGAATCCCATATAAACTCTGAAATCATAGTTATCTTTCTTTGAATCTGGATAATATTTAATGAATGAAGTTTGATGTGGAGTATATATTTCTCCATTATTAAGAGGGATTATAGGTCTTTTGTTAAATTCTGAACTCTGGTCTAGATTTGTCATATTTCTACACACTCCCCGGAGGTCTGTATTATATTCTTTTGCTACTTCACATGTTTGGGTCAGTTTCTTCTATTTGGTTGTGAGTATCCATTTACAAACTTAAGAATTATTTTGTGATATCCAAACCATGCTCAGACATCCGTTTCAAGATAGGACCTTGTTGGTGTATATATGAAATATGTTGCTGCTACATTGTACGTCCTGACGTTTCATCCTGAAGTTCAATTCATAAAGTTGAGATTGACTCTGCATTTTCCGATGTCGGATTCTTGTTTTGAAATTTTTTCGAGTTGATTGGGCTAGTCATGTCACATTTGATGCAGTTTTTCTCGCTTTGCCCATAAAGTTTCACTGCCGCTTTATAATTCTCCATATATGATGACCGCATATATTCGTTCCTTTGTCAGATGGGAAACTTCTGGTGACCTGGCTTCCTATCCGTAGGCCTTCAATCCTATTTCTTTTAATGTCCCTATATTTCCGGACTGCGTCGTATTCAGGTCTGCACATCTATCTTGACTTTTTTGGGATTTCTCCACCTATTCTTTCCACTTTTTATTAAAACCTTGAGACCTATATTTGTCAGTCAATCCTTTTGGGATCTTCACCTCTGACTCTTCGGAGTTTGTGTGTCCTCTGTCATGGACTTTCCCTTTGACAACTCTGCCGTGTCGGCAATGGTTCGGGCCACATTGGATGCGGAGAAGGTCCTTGCCAGCCATGCACCAAAATCTCACTGAATTGCTATGCTGGAAGCTGACATCATCCTCCCTACCCACTCTGAACAATCTCCAAGGGGTGATGGTCTTCCACATATACCGAAACGAAATCAATTTCGCCCTATTAAAACCTCTCCCCCACCTGATGCCATTAATTTGGATGGTCCATTATTATTCGACAAAATTTCCAGTCTTCAAAAGAGGGCACTTATCAGCCGATGGCATTTTCCGTCAATGGAGGATGCTCAGATCAAGACTTGGATTGCTGCAAAATGGTCTCCTCTCCTGGGTTATTCTCCGACCATAGCCCGCCTTATGAATAACTGGTATAATTTCCATTTTCTCTGGGTTCAGGACTTAGAGATTATCTTCAACAAACCTTGGGTTTGAGATAAGAGTTTCTTGGCTCTTCACAGATGGTTCATGGGTTTTAACCCTCTTAGATGTACTCCCTAGAATAATTATATATGGCTGAAGCTGCCAGGATTATCGATTGAATTGTGGACCAAGGAATCTATGGAGAAAATCGGTAATGCTATCGGGCGGTTCATATACGTTGACCCTAGGTGCATTGGGGCTAAGGACAAGCACGTGGCTTGGATCCTTATAGAAAAGTAATACAGGGGTGGTTTTCCAGAGTCAATCGACTTATCATGGGAAACGTCCAAAATACAATAGCGGTTAGACTATTGGGGCGTGCCTTTTAGATGTTCATCTTTTCATAAAATCGGACATCTATTTCCCCAATGCCCCCGACAAACAGGTGGAAAGCACAAAAAAAAGATTGTAAATGAAAAGGCTCTTGTCTCTGATATGGAGAGAATTTACAGGGAAAAGGAATGTTCCTTCATCTCTGAGATTTATTGGGCTCCTGTCCCCTCATATGATCATCTTTCATCACCTAGAGATCTCTCTACGGGTCGACACTCAAATCTCCCCCGCTCCCGCTCTTTGTTTGCAGACCCAGCTCGTAGGAATATCGATTATACTACAAATCGCCCTCGGTCATCCTCTGCTACTAAACATCTCTCACAGTCACATAATGTTCCGCCTGTTAATCATCATAATATCTTGGTAATCCCTTCACCTCCTGAGCTGGACACGGATCAGGCTATTCTCCCCCTTCCACCTCTTCCTAGGCCACCCCAAGCTGGCCCATCATCCCCCCACATTCAATATATCTCTTCATCTCCCCTATCCCCTTCCACTCACTCCCCCCACCCCAAAGGTATCATCCTCCCCTTTCTCATGGCCATGGTTCGGATCTCAAAGGAAAAGCCCCATGTATCCCAAACACCCCCCCAAATTCCCGTGGATCCTCGACCAAGAATTCATTTGACTACGATTTAGACCTTCTCCTAAAACATGCATCATTGAAGCTCCAGCCACTTACCATCCACTATCCCAATCACTCCCCTTCCCCTAACATCAGCCCAAATTCAGCTGGGAATATTACAGTTCGTCGAAAAGAGAAGCGGGGAAGTAGACACTTCAGGGTAGGAGAGGAAGATAGGATGTGTCAATTTGAGACTTATCCTTAATTAACGTTCCTATCTTGGAAATTGCTACTGATGATATCTCCGATGTGGGGCCTCTTAGAGCAAGCTAGCCTAATGATGTCCTAAAATGATTGACATCTTATCGATGAACATTTGGGGTCTTGGAGTAGACCCAACATTTTTGGCACTAAAAAATCTTTTTCTATCCTCAAAATCCAAAATGCTCCTCATACAAGAAACCATGCATGATAGTATACACTCTATTTCATATTTTAGGCGGATGCTGCCAACATGGCATATGGTTGCTAAAAATGCGGTGGGTTTGTCCGGGGGATTGATTGTCATATGGGACCCAAAATGGATCAAGGCGGTGGCATTTCAATGTTTTGCTGGGATTATTATTTTGGCCCAATTTTGTGGTTCACCTGAACCTGTTTATATATTAAATATATACGCTCCATATAAAAATAGATATCCATTTTGGGATTATCTTCTCTCATCGGAACTTCTTGAAATTGATTCCGTTATAGTTGGTGGAGATTTTAATTGTACACTTTGTAATGACGAAATATGGGGCAATGGCAGGAAAAATGACTCGGTTGGGGTTTTGATCTTCGATGCCATCATACAAACTATTTTTTTTGATGTTCTGCCAGCTTGTCTAGGCCCCACGTCGGACAATGGTCGATCCAATGTATCAATCCTGGCTAAAAGACTTGACAGATTCCTTTTTCATGAGCGTCTGATTGAAAGATATGGGTCCCCAATGGTGAATATCATTCCATCATTCATATCGGACCATCGTCCCATATCTATCCACTGGAATTATGTGGGTCGCAGATTTGGTTACCCATTCAAATTCAACTGCACATGGCTTGCGGATGATCAGTTCAATAGATTTATATATGATTTGTGGAAGCTCCCATCCATCCAAGGTCATGAACAATCTCGACATTTTTTAGAGCGCCTGTCTTCCCTTCGAAATGGGGTAAAAAGATGGCAAAGGGAGAAATCAGCCTCTAACAGAAAGGAATTGAAGGATATCTGCAAAAAATTGGAGAACTTATTCTCTCTCTTTAAATATCCCTGTATATCATCCTCCATATGGAATCAAATTTGGGCCTTAGAAAAAAGAAAACATAAGTTATTAGCAATGGAGGAATCTACCTGGCGTCTCAAGAGTCAAGCTATATGGCTCAAAGATGGCGACAAAAATACAAAGTTCTTTCACAGATTCGCAAACAAGAGGAGGGAAGTAAACACCATTTGGGAAATCAAGGATGAAGAAGGAAATTCATATTCCTCATAGGAGGACATTGCTAGAGAAGCTGTGAAATACTTCAAAAGGGCCTACAACAGGAACATTGGTAGCGACATAGGGGATATTCTTTGGGGCATTGACCCATATCCCATTACGTTTGACGAAGAACAAAACAATGCCTTTTTTTCTAAGGTTTCAGAAGAAGAATTATTGGCTATAATGAAATCATTTCAGAAAGACAAATGTCCAGGGCCGAACGGGTGGACCATCGATTTCTTCATCCATTTTTTCGACTTATTTAAGACTAATATTCTAAAAATGGTGGAGGAATCTCGAACTTGTGGATATATCAGTCAAGTTATATCATCAACTTATATAGCATTGATCCCAAAGAATAAGCTCTCCTCCTCATTTTCAGACTTCATGCCTATATCATTATGCAATGTCTTGTATAAGATCATTTCAAAAATCATAGCTGTTCGAATGAGAAACATCTTATCTCTTCATTTGTCCCCTAAGCAACACGGATTTCTAAAGGATAGGAATATTTTGGACGTGGTGGCCCTCACCCAAGAATGCCTACACACAATGCATTGCAGGAATCTAGATGCTGCTTTATTAAAGATTGACCTTAAAAAATGCATACGATTGTGTGGACTGGGGATATATTCGTTGCCTTCTGGCTAGGATTGGCCTTAATGTCAGATGCTCTAGATGGATCATGGCTTGTGTGGTCGATGTAAATTATGCAGTCCTCATTAATGGAGTCCCTACTCCATTTTTCAAAGCGGCCAGGGGATTAAGGCAGGGTTGCTTATTGTCTCCGCTCCTCTTCATTCTGGTGATGGACTCTCTAAGTCTACACATAAAAAGGGCGATCCTACAAGAAAAATGTAAGCCTCTCCCTATCTGTAGGGGCATATACATATCTCATAATTTTTTTGTAGACGATATACTTTTATCAGCAATGCTGTGCAGGTCTACTTAGATATGTCTACATGAAATCTTGGGGAGATTTCAAAATGCCACCAACATGTTCGTTAATGAAATAAAATCATATTTTCATGTTGAAAATGATAATGGGGATCTTATCTCTTTCCTATCTCATCTATTCAATATCAAAGCAATTCCTATCCGGAATGGGATAAAATATTTGGGTTACAATTTGAAATCTGTGGGTTATCGTGTGGTTGATTGGTCTTGGATCCCTGATCGTTTTTATAAGAAAATCATTGCATGGGAATTCAAATGCTTATCATTAGGTGGGCAAGTGATTCTGACTTAGATAGTGCTGGTGCAAATCATGGTATATTGGGCACATCTCTTCTATATCCCATCGTCCATTATCAATTGTCTAAACAGTATGATCGCTAACTTCATATGGGGTGGTCATAAGTATCAACAAAAATATCACTTGGCAAAACTCTCGATGCTGGCACGCCCAAAAATATGGGTGGATGGGGTATATTGGATCTAAATAAGTTTAGAAGAGCCCTACTCTGTAAATCTATGTGGAAAGCAACTGTGGGAGAGTCTATTTGGAGTAGGGCCATTAGAGAAAAATACATGGACAATCAAGATATGACTTATTGGTATAGACAACGCATCATTGGAACAACTGATGGTTCAGCTATATGGAGAGGATTCCGGAAAATAGAGCCATTTTTCAGAAGGAATATGATCTGGAAATTCCAGTCTGGTACAAAAATTATCATTGGTTTGGATGAATTTGCAGGTGCAGGTGGAAAGATCCATATATCTTCGCAGCTACTAAAAGCTTTACATTACAGAGGCATTTTCTACTGGGCCAAAGTCATTCAAAAATGGGAAGGTGCAATTCCTATTTGGCAAACTGCTACAGATATGCTTCTAAGCAGTGATCTGGGAAGACAATGGAACTCTATCATTGCATTGTTGTGGGCACATGGTATTTTTCGCTTAGTGGACATGGATTACCTCATTTGGAATGGATATGGTGGCTCTTCATCTGTTTTTGTCAAACATATATACCTTTAGTTACAAATCTTAGAATATGAACAAACGGATAACATCTTTCCATCATCTATTTGGAAATTAGGCTGCCCCTTAAAAATCATAATATTTGCCTGGTTGGTTTTTTACAACAGGAACCTCACATGGGAAAATATACAAAAACGTAATTGGTGCGGGCCTACCATTTGCCCACTATGTAGATCTAATATTGAGAACAACTTACACATTTTTCTCCTTTGTCCACAATCTCAGATGTTATGGAGGAATCTTGCTGCACACTTTGGATATACCTACACCTCATACCCTTCCATTTCTGAGACATTCAAAGGATGGAGTAACATGATCATTGGTTGGAGGCCCATTCCATTTATAACTATCTGGGCCATATGGAAATGGCGAAATGGGACGATCTTCAAATCCAAAAGAGAATCACATTCAACAGTTTTTGAATCTATCCTTTTCCTATACAATGCGCTTGGCACGCCTCACCAATACAAAGTTAGAAAAGGAAGGTGCCCATAGATACTAGAACCCACAAGTTTTCCACGTGCATATTTCGACAGAGCTGCTCAACATGATACATGCGCCTACGGAGTATACATTATTCCAGGAGCTGGTCAAGCTTTCGAGATTCATTGAAATGGAGGTGCCGAATCCAACAACAAAGCAGAAGCTATGGCCCTTGCTGGTCTTCTATATCTTTGTGACTTTCTTGGCATACAAAAGATTCAATTTTTTGGAGATTCGAAAGTCATCATTGATCATGTACAATCAAAACATACCATAAAAAAAATCAATCTATCCGGTTGGCTGAACAGGATAGAGGATTTATTGAGTTGCAGGAGGGACTACTCAATTACTCACATCACCAGGGACAAAAACTGGAGGGCGAATGCCCTATCAAAAATGGGCCTATCAATTCCTCAAGACACCTGGAGGATGCAGATAATGGTGGACAACATCTCTATTAGATCCAGGACTTCAACATTCCGGGTACATAAATTTCAATATTTTGATGACTATTTGGTATGTCTATGTTTCCCAATATATTGACATCCTTTTTGAAAAATTTCTATAATTTTGTCCTTTAGGACCGATCTCGACCCTATAATGATGTTCATAGTAGAAAACTCTCCATATGATCTATATGTTGCAGAACAGAAAATAATTTTTTTTGTATCTTTTCTCATATAAGACTTTTGTCTTTTTCTTTCAACCATATATGATAGTTCCTATAAAAATATTGCTATACATTTTTGCTATAATGAATATAATACAAATATATAGCTTTTTTCACGCTAAAAAAATTATATTTGATTATACAATAAACAAATTATTTTTTATAATATTTTTACAACATTTTAAAATAAACTCAAATCTCATTTTTTTGGCCTTACATCTAATTTATATACTATTTTATAATATTATTTCAAAATATTAAAATATACTCCAATCTTTTTAACTTTAGAATAACACAGTGCATTCAATCTCAATTGCTTTCCTTGAGATAATAGACTATTATATCCCCTCAATTATATTATTTTTACAAAATATTAAAGTGTATTCGATTTTTTTTTTAAGATCATTTTTACAATATGAGAGTGCATTCCAATCTCAATTGTTTGTTCGTTATCCTTCGTTATCCTGCGTGGTTGTGACGGTGTGCTGATAGCTTATTACTCAAGATTGATCTATCGAACATGTTGCACTGCAGTCAAACAACTTTTTATGGAGTTGATTTTAGTGTAATTTTTTAGATTGTGAGATGTTTGAATCTGGAAAAATTTGAGGCGAAATCTTGATTTGTGTTATTTAAACTAGTTTTTTTTACTGTATTATGGATTGGAAAACTTGTAAGACACTTCGATTGCACATAATTACTTATCAAACTTATGATTTAAATAAATTCTTGTTAAATTTTAAAAAAATTACACCGAAAAAACCCACCATAAAAACTTCAAAAAATATCAATAACGATAACTCCATCCATATATACCTTCATCATAATGATTAATTCATCTCTGTTGCCATCAATTCGCTTGAATGTTGCCAATGTTATGCTTTCGTGGTACAAGTACGGTTAACTGAAAGCCACTTCCATGCCTTTCTCATGGTTTCCTCTTTAGTTTGTCTTTTCTCCACGCACAGTCTGCGCCTGGTCTACTTAAATCCATACTAAATGTTGCGCCTTCTTACTGTACTGAAGGCCATACTAAATGTTGAGCATTAATGGGCTCTAATGAATACAATATCATGTCTACCCAGGAAAATGTTTCTTGTATTTGATGTCTGAAGTCATGTGCAGATATTATTTGCATCCTCTGAAAGTTTAGGCCGTTATTAAAACATGATATGCTTTTTATTATACATATATATAATATTTCAAAATATATTTATTAGGTTTTTATAATCATATTTTTTTAAATAAAATATAAAATAATTGAATTCATAAATATTTTGTTTAGAATAAATAAATATAAATATTTAGTTTGAAATATATATGTATATTTGGTTTTAAACATCGTTTAGTAAGTTATATACAAAAAAATCATTTCATATGTTCAAAAGTTCTCCAGAAAAATTCTGCTAGAAAAAACCACCACAGATTTATTTGGTGGGAAGGAGTACAAAAAGAACACTACACTGTTATCAAAGAAGAATACTACAGAGAAAACTCTGAATCACAAGAAATCGGGCAAAAAAGAAACAACTCTCAAGACAAACAGGGAGAAAGCCCCACTCAGCAACAAAAAAGTGAACTCGACAACCCCTCAAGCATCAACAGTTATGAGGATTTGAATACCGCATAAAATAAATCTTCATTTAACAGCAAAGCAGATCTCCTAGACCAAACTCCTTCTCCATCTATCTTCAAGAGGATGAACACAATAGATCGCGAAGCTAAGACACCAATGTCCCAAGAACCAGAAGAGATGAAGGAGATGCAAGATAAAGGAATTTGGAAGACCGTCGAGAAAAAAAAGAAAGCTACAGCATCAATCTCGCCAAGAAAAACGAGGATCCAAACAATTAAAAACTAAGAAAATTATAGGTCCAATAGACTAATCTGGTCTCAGTGGACGTTAACCACTATCATCATCATCATCATCATGTGAGATTACAAAAAAATATTTTATTTATAATTATTTGGAAAGAATAATATAAATTTTGTAGAAATTAATCAAAATTAATTATTAAATTGTCTCAAAATTATTAATAAATTGAATTAGGATGAAACTTATAAATAATAATAATAAATTAAATTTAAAAATTACAATTAAATTAATATTAAATAAATATTAAACTTTTTGTTTTTATAAAAAGAAAATTAAAACTTCCTAAATTATATATATATAATATATATATATATATATATATATATATAATATATAAATTATAATGATTGTGTTATTATCAGACTAGACATTAACTTAATCAATTCATTTATTCATTCGGTTTATCTTATTATATACATGAGGGAGAGACTGTTAACTTCATCTCCCGGTGTTTATTCATATTTCTTATTATTTATTTACATCAATTACTTATTCACCCAATCCTGATGATTAGGTGTCAACATTCCCCCCTTAATCTGAAGGGATGTTAGTGAGTCCAAGCTGAATCGTTCAAGCTTTTCTCTTCCAAGCGCTTTGGTGAAGATGTCTGCAATTTGCTCATTAGTGGAACAATGGCGGAGATGGATTGTTTTGGCCTCAACATGATGTCGAATCAGATAATATTTAGTATTGATGTGTTTCGTTCGATCACGAAACTTTGGGTTCTTGGCCAACTTTATTGTCGAGGTATTGTCAATCATGATTGGAGTCGATCGTTCTTGTTTTACCTGCAAATCTTCAAGAATTTTCCTCAGCCACACAATTTCTTTGTTGCCTCAGCTGCTGCCACATATTCTGCTTCTATTATGGAATCAGCTGGAACTGATTGTTTGCGTGATCTCCAGGAGACAACCGTTGATCCAAGACTCATAGCATAATCTGCTGGAACTGATTGTTTGCGTGATCTCCAGGAGACAACCGTTGATCCAAGGCTCATAGCATAACTTGAAGTAGATACCCCAGTTTCTTTGTCTCCATCGAAGTCTAAATCAGAGTATCCAATCAAGCTGAAGTCGTCCACCTGTGTATACTTGATTCCAAAGTCTTGAGTTCCCTTCAAGTACCTTAGAACTCTTTTTTTAGCAGACCAATGTCCCTCACAAGGCTTTTGCATAAACATGGAGAGGATTCCAATAGCAAACAAAATGTCTGGTCTGGTAGTAGTTAGGTAGTTGAAACTTCCTACAAGTTGTCTATACTTTGTTGCATCCTCAAATTCTTTTCCTTCAATGGATGTGAGCTTTAAGTTTTGTTCCATTGGAGTAGTAAGAGGATTGCATTCTGTCATGCCAAACTTGTTCAACAGATCTCCAATGTACTTCTTTTGGGAAAGGAATATGGACTTCGGATGTTGAGTTACTTCAATACCAACATAGTAATGAACATACCCAAAATCAGTCATTTCAAAACCTTTCTTCAATTCCTTCTTTATGGATGCAATGTAGCTTTCATTGTTCCTTGTCATCAAAAGATCATCTACATATACCACAAGGTATACAATTGTTTTTCCAACTTTCTTGACAAATAAAGTTCCATCATCAAGATCATAATGTTTGAAATTGACTTTCAGAAGATGCTCAGTTAGTTTTTCATACCAGGCTTGCAGTGCTTGTTTGAGGCTATACAAGGATTTCACAAGTTTGCATACTTTATGTCCATGTCCTTTCACAGCTAATGCTTCAGGCTGGGACATAAAAACATTCTCTTTTAGATCTCCATTCAAGAAAGCAGTTTTTACATCCATTTGATGGACTTTTCAACCGTTCTGAGCTGCTAGGGCAAAGAGTGTCCGGATGGTAGCCCATTTTGCTATGGGGGCAAAAGTTTCCTCATAATCGACCCCTTCCTTCTGTGCAAAACCTTTTGCCACAAGCCTGGCTTTGTGCTTGTCAAGTGAGCCGTTAGCTTTATACTTGTTTTTGTAGACCCACTTGAAGCCAATTGGTTTGGTTTCTAATGGAGGATCAACCAGCTTCCAAGTGCCATTCTTTATCAGGGCATCATACTCTTTTTGCGTCGCTTCTTTCCATTCATCATGAGAAGCAACTTCTTTGAAGGAAGTTGGTTCGAAATCTATAGACAAATTCAATTCACAATCATAAGAAACATCCATATCAACAGGTGAATCAGAGTTATCTACATCACCTCCATTTTGCGGTTTGAATTTCTAGTTCCTGTCTTTCCAACCTCATCAAGATGAACACTTTCAAGTGTCTTTATTAGCCACTCTTTGGGGGACCTTTCTCAGACGGTCCAGGCTGCCCCGTTGATTGAGTTGGGACTGAATCAAGATTGAGTCTCCCAATTCTATCAATCACATCACTTAAAGCATCATCCGTTGTTAGAGTTTCATGCGGGGGAGAGAATTCTTCAGAAGAAGATTCCACATGTTGATCTAGTATAGGAATCCTCCCTTCAATATGTGGAATCTGATTATCAAATTCTTGAAATGATTTTGCATTTACGAATCTATCCAAGCGATCAAGTTTCCACTCAACAACATTGTCAGTTTTGGATTATTCAAGAAAGATTACATCTCTAGATACAAACTTTTTTATTGACTTTCATCATAGAGACGGTATGCTTTAGAGGTGTTTGAATACCCCAGGAAGATACACTTACAACTTCTTGCACCAAGTTTGTTTCTATGTACCTTTGGTATCAAGGCATAACAGGTGGAACCAAAGGCCTTGAGATGCTTTACCAAAGGAACATGCCCATACCACATTTCATATGGAGTCTTGTTTCTAATAGCATTAGATGGACATCTATTCTTTATATATACAACACATAGAACTGCATCAGCCCAAAACAATCACTTTACATTTTTGAAAAAATCATGGAGCGCACATATTTAAGAATTGTCATATTCATTCTTTTAGCTACACTGTTCTGTTAGGGATTATAAGGCACAGTTGTTTGATGTTTGATCCCATGTTGGCGAAGATAGTTTTCAAATTCATTTGAAGTGTATTCTTTTCCATTATCAGTGCGAATAGAGCCAATATGAGATTGTGCATCATTTTCAATCCATTTATGAAAGTCCTTGAATGTTTGAAAAGCATCAGATTTGTTCTTCAATAAATAAACCCAACACATTATGGTGTAGTCATCAATAAATGTCATCATATATTTATTTCCATTTTCAGAAGGAACAAGCATTGGACCACATAAATCTGAATGAATGAGTTCAATTTTCTTATGTGCTCTTGAATGTGAATCATGAAAATATTGTTTGCTTTTCTTTCCTAGAATGCAAGCATCACATTGCTTAAGTTTCCTAGGAATTGTAGGCAAACCAGTAACACCATTTTTCTTCAACAAGCGGAGGTTGTCATAGTTCAAATGTCCAAATATAGCATGCCATAATATACTTGATGGAAGTGTACCTTCTTCATAATAAGAATTGTATGAGAAATGTTGTGCATGAGTAGACGTACCTTGCAACTTGAGAAGCCTTTCTTCTTCTATTCCCCTCATGAAAAGTGAGGGGTTAGATGATTTTCTCACCTCAAGCTTGCCATCAAACATATGAATGGAGTGACCTTGCTGGTGGATGTCGACCAAGGACAACAAGTTTCTCTTTAGCTGTGGGAGATATAGAACATGATGCAGAAGGAAGTCTGGAAGACTAGGCAATTTAAGCCTGATTGTGCCAAGCCCTGATGGCTTGATTTTTGATTGGTCTGCAAAGTATACTGGTCCATCAACATTGTTAGTAAATTCTTCAAAATAATATTTTCTATGAGTCATGTGGCAAGTTGCTCCTGAATCAAGCAACTAATCAATTTTCCAAGAAGCAAGTGAAGCATTAAATAAATCTTCATTTACTTCGATATTACATTATGCCACAACATAATGAGCAGATTCAGGTGCTTTAACTTTGTCTGTGTCATTAGTTTTACCTTTGGGTTGGTTTTTTTGCTACTCAATTTTGCCCCAAGGTAATTTGCATGTAGAGGCATCATGTGATCCATTTCTTTTGCAGGGTATGCAATGCAAATATGCCTTTTCTCCTTGAGAGTGTCTGCCCCCCCTGCCTCTAAAATATCTTCCTCTTCCTCTTCGACCACCTCTTCCTTTGGAAGAATCTTGAGCAAGATTATTTTCTTTATGAGCAAGGCACACAGCCTCTTTAGAAGATTCAGGGGCTATCTTCTTTCCAAAAGCTTTCTCTCTTTTAGCAAAATTTTTCACAAGAGAGTCAAAGGTAATATCTTTGAGATTTCCATTTGCTTGCAATGACTCAAGATAATTGGAGTAAGTAGGATAAAGTGCCTTGAGAAAAGTGATAAGAGGAATATCCAATTCAACCTTAGTGGCTTTGATATCATGCATTATAGATTTTACTTTGGATGCAAGAGAAAGAGGATCATTATTTTGCAATTCAAGAGTGAAGAGTTTAATCATGAGTTGAACAACTTCATGTACAGAATATGAGTCATAGAGTTCTTTCAGCTTTTGTAAGGCTTCGAAAGTAGTTGAAAACGGTGAAATATAGCGACTCACCTCTTCACTTACAGATGCTACAGTTAATGCATACGCTTTACGCTTTGCTGTCCTTATTTTCCCATATGGCGAGCTCTTTGTCTGAGGTAGGTTGTTTTGGCTCTTTGTATCTGTCTCCAATACACACTCCTTTCCACAACTCATTGAAAATGAGGGTGTGTTTTATCATCCGTTACCACTCAGGATAGTTCTCCTTGCCAGTGAGAACTATTCCCACAATAGATATGATTTAATGCATACTGTAAAAAAAACTTCTGCTTTTGATGGAAAAAAATGCACTATAGTAGCAAGATTCTAAATTCTTATGAAAATCAAGAAACAAGCTGTACAAATATTCTAATGCTTCTTTTGGAAAACAATGAATAATACCATGTCAGACAACCAAGTTCCAATATACTTGGAGCACAATCAACATTTAGGCAGACCAACACTGCAACAAATAATGATCCATTTATCCTATCAACTTTCTGATTATCCTCTACCATTAACTGAATTCCATTTTGTGCACAGATTGGCATTTCAATGTTTGGCGCCACGTTTTTTTTTTCTTTACCGCATAGAATTATACACTAACAACTTTCTAATATTTATTAAAACATATTGCAAAAAATAGCGAGAGTTGATCGCTTGAGAAAAACAAAAGGCTGTCTACAAAGTAGCTAGATGCATCAACGTTGGGCCCAAATTTCCGTGGAGCCACTCCTCTGCACTATGCTTCCGCTGGTGGACATTGAGCATGGTGATGAGCGTGGCGTTGAGATTGATGCGTGGACCAAGGGTGGTGCATGTGGCTGGAAGTTCAAGCACCAAGAGATCAACTATGGGCAACAGTAGAGCCCTCAAGGATCAACAATCAGGTAGGCCTCATCCATTATCCCCAGTTTCAAGTCCTTCCACACGAAATCAACAATCTTCTAAAGAGATTCTTAATAGTGTGAAGAATAGCCACCCAAGTTGTTCTATGGCAAAAATTCAAAGGAAGTGCCTAAAATTGATAGGAAATCAAGACAATCAGGATCTTCGAAATATTCAAGACAGGTAGCCAAGCAAACCGGATCAAAAACAAAAATTCAATCACCCCGTATTCGGATAAGAGCTAAAGGAGGTCATCTTATGCAAATAGATACAATGAGTGAAAGTAGCAAAGATGCAGTGGCAGATCACTACCCTGAAACACCAGTGTTTACACCAGATTAAGGTTCTGGTCTGAAATGGCGTGGGTTGATATCCCACTCTCAACGCAGCATATTCGGAGCAACATCAAGATACCAGGAACAAAAACATATGAGTGCGCATCCGGGGAACAACATCGTATGGAGGGCGGGGAAAGAGTAGTAGCATATGGAGGGAGGCCGAGGACGATTCATATACCACTACAATGGAAACATCAACTGCACCAAATTTTAAAACGCAAATGACAGAGGGTGCAAATTTTAGAATGTATATGACACTGCTTGGAGCAGGCTTCAGGCAAACAGGTAGACTATAGGCAGGAAACTGACACTAGGCGTTACACAAAAGCTAATTTCGGGAGTTGGCTATGATACCATATCAGACCAGACAGTAACTCCTCTTCAAATCAATTCATTTATTCATTCAGGTAGATCTTTATTATATAGATGAGGGAGAGACTGTTCACTTCATCTCCTGGTGTCTATTCACATTTCTTAATATTTATTTACATCAATTACTTATTCACCCAATCTTGATGATTAGGTATCAACATTTATTTTAATAATATTATCCCAATTAATTGAGGATAACCTTCGAGAGGCGGAAAGTGAAAATTTCAAATAAAGATAACTTCATAAGATTGAAATCCTTTAAATATTTTTAAAAGGTTGAACTTAACTCAGCTTATAGAGGATAATCTCCCATACTTGGAAAGTGAAGATTTCACATAGATATAAATTCATAAGATTGGAAATTTTACATATTTTAATATGGTTCAACAAGTTTATAGGGGTAAGAAAACACGTTTTATATTATATAGAAATAAAAGGGCAAGCAAATATGTTATATATATATATAGGATAAGAATATTATCTTGTGTGGGGATAAGAAATATGTTAATATAATAATATATATATATATAACTAGGAGTGAAATTAATTTTAATATTTTGTTTTATGTTATATTTATGATGATGATGATGGTTAACGTCCACTGAGACCAAACTTTGGTCTATCAGACCTAAAGAAATAAATTATTTAGTTTGGTTTAAGATTTTATTCCTATGTTCAAAAAGCTTGGAGAGAATCTTCCTGAGCTCGCTATAATTTTGACATCGTAAAAGGCTAGGAAGGTTAGTATTGCGACAAAGATTATGAAACTGAGATCTAATGTGGTTGTATGCGGGACACTCTAAGAGGAAGTGGTTTTCATCCTAAATGTCCCTATTCTCATAGAGATGGCAGATCCTTTCCATCCATGGTGTTTTAGGAACTACCCAACGACCTGTTTTACTATGGAGCTCATGAGAGTTTGTTCTAATCTTTGCTATATTAATTTTCTTCGTTAAGCTAGTTAAAACAGAGAGAAACTTTTGATCTTCTAGGGTGGGGTTGATGACCTTCTTATAATAACTTAATTTTCTTTTAGCTTCTAAATCTTTCTCACACCACATTTTTTCCTTGAACTTAGAAGTAACAATATTTTTAATGTTATTAATGTTTTGCAAT
Source organism: Pinus taeda (assembly GCA_000404065.3). Lineage (NCBI taxonomy): Eukaryota > Viridiplantae > Streptophyta > Pinopsida > Pinales > Pinaceae > Pinus > Pinus taeda. Next base: position 237,479 of record APFE030833753.1, read on the forward strand.
GCATCATTCTCGTTGATCTCCCAATGGTTTAAACAAGCCATCGTGTCTTTATACCACCCCTGCTTGAGCCTTAGGTGGTTTTGGCTGGAATTTAAAGCTAGCTTAGGGAGTCTATGACCTCCTATGTTATTGAGTTTGTGCTTGTATAACAGAAGCCTAGTCATAGCTAGGCTCTCGCTAGGGGAAAGACCTACTTCTATAAGAAGAATAAGATAAGGTGTATTGCTTTTAATTTCCAGGTTATACGTTATAAAATGCTTCTGGATTTGCTCACTCTTTCTCCAGGATTCTCTAGAGATGCTGCAACCCTAGACCTCACATCCATATAAGATAACAGGAGTGACTAAAGTTTCAAAGAGGAACTTCTTTTTATCCCACATTACGAGGTTCGCTGTTTAACAATTATTTTCAAGACCAAAATAAGCTTTCCACCCCCCATTAATCCTTTTCTCAATGCTATAGTTCCAGTTGAGCTTGTGATGAATATCAATTCCTAGGTACTTGTAAGAATGCACTTCCTCCAAGTTATTATTGTCATACATAAAATTAGCGTAAGTGTCCTACTTGGATTTGATAATCATAACTTTTGTTTTGTCAGTGTTAACAGTCATACCCATGGTAGCGCAGAAATCCTTAAGAAGCCTAAGTTGCTTATCAAGATCAGATGAGCACCTTGCGAGAAGAACAATATCGTCAGCATAGAAAAGAAGGATGATGACTATCCAGCTAAGATCGTGGGAGCACATCTTGCTTCCTCTAAATAGCCTTCAAGCTTGTCGATGTAAATGCCAAATAAAATAA
>APFE030833753.1:240797-280617 GCA_000404065.3 Pinus taeda
CATGAGAAAAATTTCAATTTTGATGATGGACAAAGAACCTTAGAATGAGCCTCTGGGCTCAATAATGATTTTATGAGTAGAGAAAAAGAATGAGCGTTTTGTCTCGGTCGTGTTTCTTCAACAATAACATTTGTCATAATTTGTATGTTTGTTATGCTTTCTCAAGACTCAAAGGAAATTAAGATTTTTTGTTGTAAAGAAAAATAAGATTTCTAAATTGTGTAATAAATGTTTTAGTTTATTTATGGCAGTTTTATTTTGTTGATTAATATTGTACTACATTCATATTTAAAGAGGGTTCTTAAATAATGAAAATTAAAGTTAATATATTGTTAGTATTGTGAGGATGTAAGGTATTGAGGGATTTGTAGAGTATAAAAAAGGGTTTTTAGTAAAGTAGGGGTTTTTCATTGGAAAGATGTATTGAGATAGGGTTGAACAAAAAGATTTTGGGAGGTATTTATTAATATCTACTAAAGTTAGGGGTATTCTTTAATATCCAATGAATGCACATGCTACGTCACAGGTTCACTACGCAAAGACCCTACAAATCTATTTTAATGAGGGATCTAAAGCAATATTTTGAAGCTTGTATGTTCCTTTGACCTGATCGATCACAAGTTTCGAGTCACTATACATTTGTAACATAGTTATGTTATTTTTTAATGATAATAATAGTAGAGATATCACAACATGAAGCTTTGCCCAATTATTTCTACCTCTTATGTACCTCTTCTCAACCCTAGAGTATAAGTATAACTAATGTCGCCTAAGTAAAATCACTACATTAGCTCTCAAAACTACAAGGTTGTGTAATAGGATTATCTTGACTAGCATTATCGAAAAACTTGTAGAAGTTTTAGATTTGTCAATCTCCAATGCACCAATTTCCTTGTGATCCTTTTACTTGACTCGCTATTTGATATCTTCATAAGTATTCTTTATTATACAAAATACTTCCAATGATTGAAGAATTGATTATGAAAGTGTACGTTAGTTCTTGTGATTGATAAAGGCTAATAGGCTTTCAGGGTTAAAATCTATGTTGAACACTTTCTACATTTGCGTTTCAATGTACCCAATATCCTGGCCCTTCCTAAAATCATTTTGAAGGACATACCGAGTTACGGATTTATTGTTCAAACCTAATAAAAAGAATAATTTAAATTTAAGTGGTTCATTTTGCTTCCAAAATAGTTTCCATCATCTATATTCCTCCTACATCTCCTTAAAGAACATAGCTTTGTAGCTTAGGATAACAAAGTTCTCTCTAGAAGGATATTCTAACCATACAAAGTATGTTTTTTCCCTCTAAATTTGATAGAATTGTTCAACAATTTCTTCTCCTAGTTATTCCATTATTCTAAGTCCTATCCAAATACATCTAATTTTCTTGCCTCTTTCCATCCTTAATGTCAAAAGGAGTCAATCCCAAGCTATTCCATTGTTTCTCCATCTACAAGGGTTTAAATCCCTTTCTACCTAAGAGACATTACTAATTCTTCAAACTATGAACTCTTCATTGCTTCCAACCTAGGGATTATTTCCAATTTTGACCTTCATTACATTGCCAAATTTTAATTCCAACCAAACCTCAATGAGGGGAATACCAATATCAAAGCTTTCCACATTATAGAAGCATTCATAACCGATTTACCTTAACGTTATCCAATCTTCTAATGAAAGAGGGTCTATGTAGTTGATTTTAATTACCTATTACAATAAACCTAATTCTTTTATCAATCATCAAAAGTGTTTAATTGCCAATGCCCTCCAATTTTTTTGTATATTATTTAGTCTCTAGATGCCTAGAGCTTTAAGTTTCTTTATCAATGGTAAGCCCCCTTCTCCTTCTTACCCTTCAATGGAAAGTTAAAACATTTTTTACTAAATGGTTATAAAAATGCACACCATATAGTAGCAATTTGCACTAAACATAATTTTAATCAATGCTGAACTCCCTATTAAAGACAACCATGGAGTGCCCCCAATGGGGGTGCTATCTCACATGGTAATGATACCTCCTCATGAGGATATCCTTTCTCCAGATGTCCTCAATTTGGTATGGTGTGGCGAATGTTTGAAGGTGAGTGTTGGAATGCGTACAACACTTTTAATAGATATAAATGTCGATTTGTGTCTCCGGGGTGGTAGAAGTACATATTTTGTGTCGAGGTTAGTGAGGATGCACCCTCATCCTGCTTCAATTTTGAGCAACTAGAATTTCTACCATGGGGTTATCTGATGCATGAGAGTGCGTCGGGGGATACTTAGTAGCTTGTGTTTTCTCTGAGCAGAGGAAATGAGGTATTGTGCACTCTAGTTCATCAATTGATTATTATTCTAGTTCTAGTACTATTCTCACGTTCTATTATTTATAGAACATGTAATCTATGTAGTTTTATTGTGTTACTACTTCACTACTTGAAATTTCCAACTCCTTGGAGGTGCAACTAGTGGTTTGTCTTGATATTTTTGGTGTGGTGTAATGGTTTCATTGATCATCATTAGGGCATAGTCTGGCTTGATAACACGTTGACTATGTTGGGTATAAGGAGTTTTTTCTTTTGGGACCTTTCAATTATTTCTTGTTTGTCTCACTTTGGGTTTCTTCCTTTATTCTATTTGTGTCACATTTTGGATAAATCCTTTTGTGTTGTTGGGGTTGAATTTTCTCTTGCTGAGGGTTTGTACACTAGTTTTTCTTCTAATCTCATTCAATCCTAGAGGCCTTACGATTCTATGTCATTAATTTGTCCAGAATTGGGTTATTTCTTTGAATTTGGGCCCCTATTAGGGAATTGGGTGGATGATCTATTAGTTTTCTGGTCAGAGGAACTATGGGTTATCATTTTCCCATCCTCTTCTTTTGTTGATCGTGGTTCGTGTCCTTGCATTTTCGATCATTATGCCTCCTAGTCAGAGAGGGATGAGTAGAAGGGGTGGCTTGTGGTCTGTAGGTGTTAAGAGAAATTGATTGTTTTCTTTTGATTCTGTGGGTTCGTTCTTTGATGTAGTTCCTCTAGAGGGGAGGAGAGAAATTCTTCTCTTCGAGGCAAAGGGAATGTTGACCGCCCCTACCCTTCTTTTTCTAAGCTTCAGATGATGAATTTTGATTTGCGCAAGGTTCCTAATCCTGATTGATTTCGTAAGACATTTACATTTTTTATATTCTCTTACCTTGCACCAACAGATGGATTCATTGCTTTTTTTAATCAAGGAAAAATAGGTCAAAAGTTATAATTTGTTTGTTGGACTGGAGGACATAAAATGCATGTTGTTGAGTCAATGATTATGTCTTGACAGTGTTGAGCCTAGATTGGATCATGTGGAAAATTTCATTGTCTCAAATTCTGCCTCATGGGATCTCATTGGCCCTCCTAGAGACCCTAGGGATTATATCGACCCTCTTGTTGATAGCGTTCAATACCTTACCATCATTTCATATGATTAGGATCCATCTTTGGTTACCTAATTTTTGCTACTTTTTGTAGCAATAGTGTCAATGGGATGACTTGGTTTTCAATTCGTCAGTTGGTGGGTATCTCGTGGTGGATCTTTTGGTATGGGTAATGTTCTTACTATGGAATGGTTCAGTTGTTTTTCTATGATGTTATTATTTTTTGTAACATGGACGCACATGTTTACATGACATCGAACATAGATATTTTCAATTCCTTCTTATTGTCCTCAGTGAAAGCTACATTTGGGCATGGGTGATGTTTTGTCTAGTTGTGCTCCAGGGGATCAGTAAAGTGCTCAAAATTCAAAGTATTTAAAAGTGCTCTAAACCTATTCCAAAGCGTAGATCTCAACGACCTGAATCCAATGCAACTTGAATTGCTCAAAACCAATATCATATGCTCCCGATAACACGCTCTGATCATTTTCCTAAACAGGTAAAAAATTTGCAGGTTGGATTCAGGACTGTTGACTGGGCAGTCCGTACGCTAAATGGGTAGGGTGAATGGATAGACTGATCGGGTTTCTCATGCCAATAGTAGGCTACCACGTGGCCTTTCCGTATTGGTTTGAATATGTTGTGTTTTGATTGGTGGTTAAGTTTTCATTTGGCCCAATGGTGGGATGCCACGTGGCCTAGTCATGAGTTGCCACATGGCACCCCGAGGTCAAATAAAATTTGCTGAGTGTTGGCCAGAGGCCCGACTGGAATCGAAAGTGAGACCTCCGATGTGGCAATACAACACCTTACCGCTAGGGCTCATGGTGTTACTTAACATGTATAATTCCAAACATTTATTTAAAGTTTAGCCTTGGCCCCCGATCACCCCATGCCCACGAGACTGTAGGAAGGGGAGCATAGGGCTCGGGCTTGGCCCTGACTCAAGGTTATGACACCCACAACTATTAACCACTGGACCATGACAATATATATTAGAGCATCAACAATTGTGGGGGGGCTAGAGTTATGCCCAAATCATGGTTGCAACACGGAGGATGGAACCATGGCGGGTCACAATGGAGAGCTCATTGGTCGGGCATGGAGAAATAGGGATAAACCCCAATTATATGGCAGCACATGGAACCAATTTCTGATGAGCCTGGGGATTATGCCAACAGAGGCGGGTGATTAGCCCCAGCCCTTGGGCGCATGGCCCCATGTGGCCCAATTTTTCTGCCTATAGGCCTTATAGGGAATTTAAATGAAGTGACATTTTTCACCCAATTCGACACAAATATCATCGGCGTTGGGCGAAATTGTTGCTCGGCGCGCCCTGAAAAAGGTGGATTCATAGAATGGATAGCAGATGAGTCCAATTTGTATATTGGTTAGCAGAGAAATCTTCCAGAGGGCATAACTTCTTTAGTTTTTGGCCAAATTGAGCCTAATAAAAGCCCAACTAGAAGTTTTGGGCTACTCTAGAGCCATTGGAGATATAATTTTACATTATGAGCATTGTACATCCATGTAAACACAAATTGAACACTTAATGAAAGAGGCCCAACATTGGAAGCTAGACTAGGAGATGTAGGCCAGGAGAGGGGTGAACTCCTTTATCATTTTTGTTGTTATGTGTTTCTGATATGGTATATTTGTATATGTTTATGATGTTAAATAAGTTTAAAAAGCATTATTTTATGTGTTTTTCAAAGTGATCCATTTCCTAAAATATGTACAATTTTATTTGCAATTTTTCCATACCTTCAAGTTTGCATTACAGATCAGTTTGATATTAGAGTTCAAGGTTATTGTGAAGGTTTGATTTTTTTTGTAAGTGTTTTTTGATGCTTACAAGGTTGAAGCTTAAAAGAGGAGAAGAATAACTTGTGGAGTCAAGGTCTTAAATTGTTTCAATTAGAACACTCATACCTCAAGTTTCACTAGTCATCACACATGAAGAAGGTCTTGAAGGGATGTCTGAAGATGAAATAACTTTCAAAAAAGCTTTCCTTGAAATGGTAAAAGTTATTTATGAGGAGAGGAACTCAAGGTTGCAAGGAGATAGCTCAAAACCTCCAAAAGGAGATGGATGAAAAGGAGACAAACCTCCAAAATGGAATGGAGGAATGGTGACAAGCCACCACCTTCACCTCCATCCTCATCCTCATCTTCTTCTACCCTTTCACAAACACCTCCAAATTCTCCAAAGGGACATGGTAAAACTCCTTTGTTAAAGCTTGACATAAAGTTTGAATTGCCTATGTATAATGGAGAGGTAAATGATGAGAAATTGGATAATTGGGTTTGTCAGATTGAAGTGTATTGCAGGATACAAAGAATTAAGGATGATGAAACCAAAATTAAGCTTGCTTCTCTTAGGTTGGAAAGTGCGACACTTATTTGGTGGGAGGCCAAAACTCAAGAGGACATGAAGAAACATGCTAAGTTTTTATCCTCTTGGAATGATTTTGTTGTTGCAATAAGAAGACAATTTTATCCATTAGCATACATACAAAAAACTATAATGGAGTGGCAAAACTTTAGGCAAGCTAAAGGTCAAAATGTGTAAAGATATACTAAAAAATTTAGGAAAAGAGATTTTACTTTGGGTATAGATTTTTCCTCCTAATATACTTTACTGAAATACATTGGAGGTTTTCATAGTTACTTGAGACACACAATTCTCATGTTTAACCCTACAAAACTAGATGAAGTTTGTGTACAGGAAACTCATTTAGAAGAAAGAGGGAAGACTATTTTTGAAGAAACTAGTGAGAGGTCATTTAAGTCTGGAGACAAAGGAAAAGGAAAGTTCAAAGGCAGGGATAAAAAGAATGCTTCAATCAAGAAAAAGGGAGAAAAACTCACATGTAAACATTCATCAAAAGAAGGCCATGATGAAGACCACTGTTCGAAACTTCATCTTGAGTTGAGACCAAAAAAGTTTAATAATAAGGAGAAAGAAAATATTGCTGCAACTACACAAGATGATCTAGGATCTGATTCTGGAGATGAAGCAAAAATCATAGCCATGGGATTGAAAGGTAAGGATTCAATTGCAATTACTAGCTCTTCTAGCAAGCCCATTGAAACTCAAAATGAAAGAGAAATAGTAGAGCTTTTCCATATTAGAGTCATCACAAAGCATAACAAAGTAGATATTTTGTTTGATAGTGGATCACAAGAAAACCTTATTTTAGAATACATTGTCAAGAAACTAAATTTGGAAACCATTCCTCATCCTAAACCTTATCCTTTGGGTTGGGTATGTAGAAATTCCCACTGTAGATCAACATATTATGCAATATACTAAAACACAATACAAGATCTACTTCTACAACACTTTACGGAAGCTTAATCGAATTGAGCAAGATCAAGAGAACACATATAACTGAGAATGAGAAATCAATCACACATAACATAGAAGAAATAACCTGGGGAAAGCCTCAGCCTAAAACCCCAATCTCTGTATTATCATACAAGTGGAAATCTTGTTCAAATTACAAAAAGAATCAACTCTCAAGCTATCTTGCTCTCTCTACAATAAAAAAATACAGCTCACAGACTAAATAGACATAGTATATTGCCTCCTCAAGCCCTCCAAGCCTCTTATTTCCTTGCACAGTTTTTCGTGGGGTCCAATGATGTCACATGTGTGAATTGGCCTCATCACACTCACTAAACTTGAAGAAGTAACTGCGCAATCCTCAAGGAAAGAATTCCTTCTGCATGCAAGGAATATTCACAATTGAATATTCTAGCAACTAATAGTACACTGCCCCTCCATCTGATCTCAACTGGGTCTCTGTCTGAACTGACAAGCATGAGTTATTTGTGAGAGAGTATTCAGTTATTTGAAGTGCAGTAGTTACATGCATGCAAGCATTAACTAACTGAACTTACATTTTTTTAATCACAAAATTGGTTGCTGTATTAAGATCTGAAAAGAAAAAAGAGGGAGCTTGGACTCTTGAGGTACAAGAAATGCCATGAAGTGCAAGGAGTAGAGGAGTTACAATGTCAAATATTCTCCTTAGTCCTACCTTTTTTGGCTTTGAGGAAGTCTAAACAGAAGTAGGTTCTTACATACTGGAGCAACAAAAAACAATATTTGCAAAACATAGCTAATCTATATTAATGTGACTGATGTGTCGCACCGTGGATTCCTTCGGGTTGTCATCTACACTGATTTGATTGGTGCTTGAGGATCTTGGGGTAGCCGCATTGTGCTTGTCCAACATATATTTCAGTATTTCTATGGACTCTTCCACATGGCTGCACCTGTTAGACAAGTGGTTGAACTGTTCTTGTAAAGAGGAAGCCCTGTGAAGAAACTGATTGATTTCAGCTTGATACTTATCATTGATGATGCGGTTTTGGCTGTCGATTTTTGCGTCTAAGATCTTCTGTTGAGTTCTTATTTCTTCCAGCTCGGCTTGAAGATCAGCACAATGAAGGCAATCCTCGCTTCAGGCCATTACTACAAAAACTGGATGTGACAGAAAGAAGAGGGATCTCCAAATCACGGTTGAAAACTGCTGCGCTTGAGGGCAGATAGCAGCAGAAGCAACTAACTCAAGGGAAGATAAAGAAATCATAGGTCTAGAGCTCATACAAAAGACTAAGCCGAGAGGGAAAAGGGGGGGCCTCAGGGAAGAAGGCTCGATCCAAGAGCGCAGAGGGATAGATAATAGGAAGGGCGATGAACAATGGAAGGGATGGATGGAATATATAGATGGGCGGGGACAACGAGGGGCAGTCACATGACAGGAGGGAGGAATAGAGGAGGGGCACGAGAAGTCCAGATGCCTATCCAGCGGAGTCAGAAAAGCATGGTCGATAAGAAAGAAGTTGGCTAGATTACTGATTGAAGTCAAGAGAATGAAAGATGCGATACTATGTCAGATCCCAAAGATGATCATGATCTTGCTGCTGGTTTGAAGGACCTATGTCCAATTCCACCTGTTAGATTTTGGAGATTTGTTGTAGATCAGACTGATACGAATCATGGTAAAGAATGCTAAGTCTCCTCGGCGTTACATAGAAGGTTTCCCATTGACCTGTCGCAAGCCTTGTTGGCATGTGTGTCAGCTTGCTTATTGAGCGAGCGAAGGATATGATGAAAGCTCAAATTTGTCATTAATTGTTGTAAAAATTGACAGCGTTGAATGACCTGTTGTAGGAGAACATTGGGGGATTCTATATTTTGAGCCATTAGACTGATAACCACCGCCGAATCTCCAAAGATTTTTGTTGTTCCTATACCAAGTCTGTTGAGTTGGATGAGTCCTTGATAGAGGGCCAACACTTCTACCTTGTTGCTAGAAATTTTCCCAAGTCCCCATTCATAAAAAAGGATACAATCCCCATTGGCATTGAAGATGACTCCCCCTACTCCTGCAACTCCAGGGTTTGACTTTGATGCTCTGTCGAAGAATAGATAGTAACTGTTGCAGTTTTGTAACCATTTGGAAAACTCATCATTTTTTAATCTGATTTTCCATGTGTGGGGTTCCTTGCTATGTTGGCCTTTAGTTACATTGCCATTCTGATTGCTATTATTTTTATCCAGTATGTAGCTGATAAAATTCCTTTATTCAACATTGAGCATAGTTACATCTATGTTGCTTTGAGTTTTGGCGGAAATGGTTTCAAGGGCGAGGCTCCTTGCCTTATTTCATAGAGTTCTTATAGTCGAGTCCTTGTCCTTGAAGACTTTACGATTTCTAGCAAGCCAAATTTTCCATAACATAGTGTAGGGGAGGGTATCCCAGACCATTTTCACAATATTTCCCTTCTTATGTTGCCAAGGAAAACTCTTTTTCCATTGCTGGATCACTTCTCCTATGGAGTTCTGGTTATCCAAGGGATATTGTCAATATGGTATAAATTTTTCCAACAGGTGATGGCAAAGGGATAGGCAATAAAGAGGTGTTGTATGGAGTCTTCGGTAGCTTGATAGTTGGGGCAGCGAGAAGCGTCACTGATACCCCTCTTTTGCAAATTATCTGTTGTGAGAATTTTCCCTTTTAGAAGGGTCCAAATGAAGAATTTAATTTTTGGAAGGGCCTATGATTTCCAAACCATTTTCCAGTGATTGCATATGGGCGTAGGATAATTTCTATTGTAGATATGCTGGTGGGTAGTTTGAAAAGTGTAATTTGATTCGGTTGGGTCCCATTGAAATCCATCTGGCTCATTGTTTTTTATGGGAGCTTTACTGTGGAGATGAGACTGAAGAGTGGATAGGCTTGCTCTGAGGTCATTGGGGATGATTGGAAAGGACCACCCTAACCATAGATTGGAGTGTGGATCCCAACAAGAGATTTGATCCAAATGATGGATACCTATGCTATCAAAAAAGGTGAGAATAGGATTGGTTCCCTCGTGACTGTTTATTGGCTGCTGTCCCATTATTTTATCAGCTCCAATATGAATATTGGCTCCTCCTTTGGGAACTTTGGAAATACTTTGAGGCATGAACGATATTGCTCTTTTGCATAAACGCCATATTTTAGAAGAGTCTCTATTAGGAATATCAAGGTCTAATAACTGTTGTCTGGGGAAGTTCAGGTATTTAATTTCCAACACCCTTTTCCACCAGGTAGAAAGACTAGTTACAAGTCTCCAAGCAATTTTTCCTTCAAAAGCAAGGTTTAGGAATTTGGGGGATCTGATACCAAGACCTCCTCAGTCTTGGGATTGAATAACCTGCTTCCAATTGACCAAATTGAATTTCTTTTTGTCATTTTTCCCTCCTTGCCAGAGAAATTGGTGGAGGATGACTTCCATTTTGTAATGGAAGGAAGCTGGAGCTTGGTAAAGAGAGAATTGATATAAAGGTAGAGAAGAAATACCTAACTTAAGAAGGATGAGGCGACTTGCTGGATTGAGCCAAATGGAACCCCATTACTGCACTTTCCTCTTCACCTTGTCAATGATGATATCCCAAGTTTCTGCCTTCAAAGGTCCCAGACTCACCGGCATGCCCAAGTAGGAGCAGTGAGTCCAGTCATAGTTGCAAGGGACTCCAAAGTTATTTACAATATTGTGAATGACCTGAGCTGTTGTATTCCATCCATAAATGCAACTTTTCAACTAGTTGACCAGACTGCAAGAGTACCTCATATATTTGTCTAAAAGAGCCTTGAATCTCCGTGTTATTGTGATGGAAGCTCCTCCAATTAGCAAGGTTTCATCTGCAAACTGCGAATGGTTTATATTCTTGACTCCATTCCCAAACTTGATTCCTATGATGAGGCCCACCCTACGGTTGAAGTCCAATGATTTACTAAAGGATTCAGCCATTAGAATAAAAAGATAAGGAGAAAGAGGGCAACCCTGTCTGAGACCACGAGAGGATTGGAAGGCTTCACCCGGTCTACCGTTAACCAGAGGGGAAATCCAATGTCCAGAGATGCAAGTTGTGATGAGTTTTAGAAAGGTTGTATTAAATCCCATCTTCTTTAAGACAACTATAAGGTAGGAGTGTCTTACTCTGTCAAAGGCGTTGGCCAGATCAAGTTTGAGGATGAATCCTTTCTCCTTTCTATGTTGACTTGAGTGAATGGATTCTTGAATGAGGAGTATGGAATCAATTATTTGTCTATTGGCCAGGAACCCTCCTTGGTTTTCAGAGATAAGAGAGGGGAGGAGGGGTTTGAGGTGGGTAGCTAGGATTTTGGTCAGAATCTTGTAGGAAGAATTGCAGAGGGAAAGGGGTCGGAAACGAGAAAAAGAAGTGGGACGATTTTCTTTAGGAATGAGAGCAAGATGAGTGGCATTGGTATATCCTCCTATTTTACCCTTTTGCTGGATCCATCTGATCATTTTTGTCAAGTGTTTTTTAATTAATCCATAGAACGCTTGATAGAAACAAATGGGAAAGCCATCACGGCCTGGAGCCTTATCAGGCTGGAGAGTCCAAATCATTCTTCTGATTTCCTCCTCATCAATTTCCTTGTTCAGGCTGTCATTCATTTCCTTGCTAATTCCATTAGGCAAATATTGGAGTAGATCAGCATAGTCCTATTCTCCTTTTGTTTCAGTTAGGAGATCTCTATAATTCTCTATGGTAGCCTTTCATATGGCCTCTTGGTTGGTTCGCTGGTTGCCCTCAACATCTAAGATAGAGCTTACGTTATTCCTAATTTTTCGTGCAGTGGTTTGTTTGTGAAAGAAGGTTGTATTCTTATCACCCCCCTACAACGAAAGTTGCCTTGACTTTATTCTCCATTTTAATTCCTCTTCTCTGTTTGCATGACACAACTGTGAGTAGAGATTGCTTTCTTGTTCCTTATTCTCCTAAGAGAGGCCATGCTCTTCTATTTTTCTTTGGATACAGTCTAAATTATTCTTGATTTTCTTTTTAATCTCCTCGGGCTCCTTGTAGCTAGTTTTTTCCCATTCTTTGATAGCCTACTTAGTTCCTCTTTGTTTGGTTTCCCATATGAAACCAGGAGAGCCTTCAACGTGCTGATTCCAAGTATGCTGAACAATCTCTTTGACTGCGGGTATACATTTCCAAAGGGGGCTGTATTTAAACGGGATGGTTCCAAGGGGGCAGTGGGTTTCCAGAGTGAGGGTTATAGGGTAGTGATTAGAGGATGAAAAGGGAATAATGCTAGCATACCCCATAGAAAAGGAAGAAAGAAACGAAACATTAATTAAAATCCTGTCCAGCCTATCCATTATGTTACCTATGCCTAGCCTGCGATTGCTCCAGGTATATGTTTGATTTTTTGGAGCCACATCCACAATATCATGGTCTTGCATGATATTTTCCAAACAAATTCTGAAGGGATCAGGTGATAAACAACCTCCCCGTTTTTCGTTAGCATGTAGAATAAGATTAAAATCACCTCCCACAATAATATTAGAATTTTCTTCACCATCGATACTAGCCTGAAGATCATCCCAGCAACATTCCTTTTCTCTGAAGTGATTGGGAACATAAACATTGTATATAATTGCAATCTGGTTGTCTAGTATGTTTTCCAAAACAATTTTGATCCAATGCTGATGTAAAAATTCTGATATGTAGTTCCACTTGCTGTAATTCCAGAGAGTGGTGATTCCTCCGGATGCTCCTCTTGATTCACTGATACTACCTTTATACTGCTTCTACTATTCTACAATTCCTCTAATTTCTTGTTGACCTTGCTTTGTTTCCTGAATCAGAAAAATTTATGGTTTCTCACTGTGTATAAGATCTCTAAGGGCTGAAATCTTGGAGGGGTGCCCTAATCCCCTGCTATTCCAAGACAAAACTTTCATCATTGGGTATTTGGGGTATGGAGAGGTGCTCGCCCCCTTGATCCTCGTGACTTGTCTCTTTTTCATGTTGCCCCAGGATGTAAGATTCTATAGGAGTTTGGGTGCCCATTGCTATGTCTTTCTGAGCATTCTCGTCTCTATGCTGCTTCGCCGATTTCCTACCTGGTCTAGGTTTCTTATAAGATTCACTAGTAGCTCCATGGTCTCTGGAGGAGCTCCTAGTAAGTCTGATGAGTAGAGGATCAAGATAAGCCTGAGATGAGATGACCAAGGGGGGAGAAGGTTCAAAAGCTTTGGATTGAATTAAGGAAGGGAGAGAGGGATCCTGGGGAGGAAGTTCAGGGGGAGATAAGACTAGAAATGGATAGATGAAGGGGGAAGGGGTGGATGATCAAGAGGGGAATGGGCAGACAAGATAAGGGAGGATGGAGAAGGGTGAGATGCATTGGGTGTAGGAGGGTCAGATTTAGGAGGGGTTTTGGACGAAGAGGCCGACTTATTTTTTAACAGTTTCACATTGTTCTTCTTGTATGCCATTCTCTGCATCAACAAGTTTAGTACAACGATTGGCAAAGTGGCCATATTCATGACATACCTTACATTTGAATGGTATCTACTCATAATCCAGCTACTGGATATGGCTCCACTCATCCACTTTAAGTTTAATGGCTTCAGGTAGTCCTTTGCCAAGGTCCACTTTAACACAAATATGCGCACAGGCCTGCATGTTTTCTTTCGGTTCGCTGCGGTCAATATATTTTCCGACTGCATTCCCAATGGCACACATTGATTCATCTCCCCAGCAGTGGAGTGGGAGGTGAGGGAGCCGAACCCAAACCATAATAGCACTGGGGACATCCAATTCAGGATCAAAATCTAGGGTCCATTTGTTGAGATACAGGCCCCTGGAATCCATGAAATAGGGCTCGTTTCTGAATATGAAGTCCTTATACTCTTTAGATTCAAAGTGAAAGGTAAAATACCCTTTCCCACAAAATCTAATGGAGATTTTTCCTTGAAATTTGTCGGACCAATTCCTTTCAACCCATCTTTGCACAGTTTTTGGGGATGGCCAGAGACCTGTAAATTGACCGATGAGACCTTTTTTTGCAAGGGATAGTGCGGCTATGCAGGGAAGGGCTGGAGGTAAATTAAATTCTTGAAGCACATCCAACTTCTTGACAAATTTAGATAGAGCTAGACGAGGGCGCTGCGGTGGAAGAGATTTCACAAGGTCTGAAAAAGCTTGTTGTGGATCAACCCCCTCCGATGGAGGATCCGGAGCGGCCATGGCAGGAGGCCGAGGCCCAGGCGGCCGCATTGGAGGAAATCTAGCGCGTGTAGTTTAGCAGGAGGGCTTCTCAGTCGAAGCGCGAAAAAACTAACTGAACTTACATTAATTCAACGAATTGTTTGAATTAATCTAACTGAACTTGACTCAATTAACTGAGCCAGCTAATTACAACTCAATATTACAACTCATTCTTATCTCTTTAACTGATGGATAAATTCCTCAATTATTGGAGAAACTGTTACATGTCCCCACATAGACTTCATGTTTGATTTTCCTTAACTAATTAACTCAATATGAATTAATTAATTATTTTACAAACAACTGCTAAGATCAAATTCTAATTTAACGTCACTATTTTAGTTGAGGGACTGACTAAAATAGGAAGGTATGCCGAAATACTATTTTTAGCACTTCCATTTTTTCATCCATTGTTGCTAAGATCAACAATGGCCGAACTGCTATTTATAGCAGTGCTATTTTTAGCAATTCTATTTTTAGCATTTCTTGTTGCTATTTTCAACTGGGTATGTGGCAATGCCAAATTGCAAGTGACAAGAAAATGCATACTTAAATTCAGAATCACTGCAAATTTTATTGATGGGTTAGAACTTGATGTAGTACCATTTGACATATGCGAGATTGTTTTGGGAAGCCTATACTTATATGACAAGAAAGCCATCTTTAATCGCCATGAGAACTAATATCATTTTTTTTTAAATGGGATTGAGTATATTGTTAGAGCACATCGCAAGAAGTTGAATTTGTCTCTTGTGAATGTTGGAAAAATGAAGAGGTTGGTAAATGCTAGTCAGAATTTTGCATTGTTGATGATTAAACCTAAAGATGTTGATGAATATGAACCCTTCCAAGGATGTGATGCAACATTAAAATTTGATCTAGTTGAATTTGTTTACACGTGATAAGATGTTTCAGGAATCTGACATGTTACCTCCCAAAAGAGGAAAACAACATGAAGTTCAATTGCAGTAGGACCCATCACTTTTGAACATTGATATGAACAAGATGCCAATGTTAGAGAATGAAGGGAACAAGGAGTAGATGCAAGAGCTACATGACAAAGGGAACATTAGTTCTAATACATCTTCTTGTGGGTCTTCTGATGTTTTGGCTTTAAATAAGGATGGTGCATGGCAACGACGATCACATTTGGTGAAGACTCAAGCCAAATACAAGCCTAAACATGATAAGTATCGTGTCAACCACAATTTTTAGGATGGAGATGAAGTAAGGCTTTGCATCAGCAAAGAAAAGCTTCAAGGTGAAAATAAATTGAAATTGGGTAAGTCTCCTTTAATTGAAGATTCAGGAGAGAATGTTCAGATTCTTTCAATATAATTTTTCTCTCCTGAAAATCTTGAGGAATTGTATCAAGATCCTATCCTTGACAAAAAAACAAGAAATTCAGGAAGAAGGAATGGGAAGCACCTTCAAAAGGGGCTCAAAGGTACAAAACTAGGCAAATCCAAATGGATTTAGATTGGAAGGATGAGGGAACTATACCCTCATCTGTTTGTTGACTGAAAAGTGTCTTTTGGAGGTCCAAAAGCTTCCGATTGGGAGGAATGATCCAGGGGATCAGTAAAGTGCTCAAAATTCAAAGTGTTCAAAAGTGCTTGAGACCTATTCCAAAGTGTAGACCTTGACAACCTAAATCCAGCATAACTTGAATCACTCAAAACTGATTTCCTATGCTCCTAATACCGCGTTATGATAGTTTTCCTAAACAGGTAAAACATTTGCAAGTTGGATTTAGGACTGTTAACAGGGCAATATGTACGCTAATTGGGTAGGGTGATTAGACATGTTGACTAGGCTTTCTAGGCCAATGGCAAGCTACCATGTGGCCTCTCCATATTGGTTCAAATCTGTTGTGTTTTGATTGGTGGTTGAGTTTTCATTTGGGCCAATGGTGGGATGCCACATGTCCCAGTCATTGGCTTCCATGTGGCACCCCGAGGTCAAATAAAATTTGGAAAGGGTCATCTAGAGGCCCGATCAGAATCGAACATGAGAACTCTGAAGTGGCATTACAATGCCTTACCGCTAGGGCACATGGTGTTACTTAACATGTATAGTGCCAAACATTTATTTAAAGTTTCTGCATTTTGTTGATGGGGGATGGGGCCGGGGCTAAGCCCTGGCCCCCGGTCACACCATGCCCATGAGACTGTAGGCAGGGGAGACGAGGACTTGGGATTAGCCCCGTTGGACAGAAATATTGTCATTTAATAATTTACCAATCATTAATTGTCAACTTGAGGATTTCATAGACTTACAAGGCACATGCACAATATATGCAGAATTGAAGCCAAACTAACCTAATCTAATATTTGAGACCGAAGCACATGAATGAAATTGAATTGCATAAATTAAATTAATCTAGAAATATGAAATTGCATAAAAGAAAAACAACATATGAAAAGCAACAAAAGATAGATAACAAATAGAAAACACAAATACATGTGAGGTCACATTAACAATAAAGACATCTCAATCTATTACATTACAATGACTTACAATCCTCTCCAACCATAACATAACCTAACATTACATTCCATAACCTTTCATATCCCCAAATAGAGAGAGAGCACTCATATTTATACATGAGTTGCTTTGAAAAGGAGATAAGGAACTCATAAATACAACTCCACTTTTCTCTCAACTAATATCCATAATTACAAAATATGATCCCTTCAAATCCTCACACAAATCTTGGATGAGATATCCATATCCTCATGATCTTCTCCTTGAAATGGCTTGAATGATTATCTCCTCAAATCTCTTTGAATAATCCTTTATTGAGATATTTTCTCCCATGAGATATGTTTGACTCCTCCCAAATCTTGTTTCAATCTCGAAGAGAATTCGAAATTGAACCTTGGAGGCCACATAAGAGTGTTGCGGAAGCTTCCAAATCACCTACACATGTCACCAAACTTATTCCACCCTTAGGTATAAGTAAATCTATTTAATTTTTCCAACTTTTAATCATAAATTCACTTAAAGTGCATGAAAATAAATAAATTGGAAAATAACAAGGGAGACCCATATTTAACATGAAAATGGTATGATAAATGGTGAATGGAGAAATATAATATGGATAAGTATGAGGAATAATGGAAGGAAAAAAGGATGAAAATATGACAATTCAAAGACTAAACAAGCCCCAACCCATGGTTCTGACACCCACAATTATTAACCACGAAACCACAACAATATATATTGGTGTGCCAACAATTATGCGGGGGCTAGAGTTAAGCCCAACCCACGGTCATGGGACGGAGCATGGAACCATGGTGGGTCACAATGGAGAGCTCGACAGTCGGGCGTGGAGAAATAGGGATAAACCCCGGTTTTATGGCAGTGCATGGAACCACATGTCGATGAGCCTAGGGGCTATGCCGACGGGGCAAGCAGTTAGCCCTATCTCCCGGGTGCATGGCCCCATGTGGCCCAATTTTTTCGCGTATATGCCTTATAGGGAATTTAAATGAAGCGACATTTTGCACCCAATTCGGCGCAAATCTCGCCGACGTTGGGTGAAATTGTCACTCAACACACCCCAGAAAAGGTGGATTCATAGGATGGATAGTAGATCAGTTAGTAAAGGAATCTTCTAGAGAGCATACAGTCTTCAGTTTTTGGCCAAATTGAGCCCAACAATAGCCCAACTTGGGGTTTTTTACTATTCTAGAGCCATTGAAGACATAATTTTTATATTATGAGCATTGAAAATCCATGTAAACACAAATTTGAGCACTTAATGAAAGAGGCCCAACATTGGAAGCTAGACTAGGAGATGTAGCCCATGAGAGGGGTGAAATCCTTTATCATTTTTGTTGTTATGTGTTTCTGATATGGTATATTTGTCTCTGTTTATGCTGTTAACTATGTTTAAAAACCATTATTTTATGTGTTTTGCAAAGTGATCCACTGCCTAAAATACATAAAATTTTACTTGCAATTTTTCCATCACCTTCAAGTTTACATTACAAATTAGGTTGTGGAATACTTGCTTATTTAGTGTGTTGGGCACATGTTGTTTAGTAGGCTGTTGCTTTTGGTTTTGGGTAATGTGTTCATATGGGTCACATTGTAATCTGTGTATCTTGTTAAAAAAATGTTTTTCTCTCCTTTATAGTCTGAATTTGAGATGTTGTACTCATAGCCTTGGGCTAGTAGCGGTAGTGCTCTGAGATTTGGTCTAGCTACTATGGTTACAACTGTTGTTAAATTGGGTCTAAAGTGGTAGTGGTTTGTTGGTAAATATGTTGGCTATGACCACTTGCCTATGGATGTAAATATGTTGTACTCGTTATTGTGATCAATAGAACTTGCTTGCATCAGTTCACAAAAAGCAAAAAAAGACAACCATGAAGTGCACGAACCTATGATTCTTTTTCCTACCTCTTACTCTTATTTTTTAAAGGAACATTATATTTTAACCTTCTCAAACCATATACTTGAAATAAAAAAAGTTTGAATGATAAACCTGTTATGTTTCTGATTTAGGTCATTAAAAAAATAAGATTACTATACAAATTTATTTCCATAGTATTTGTCAATTAAAATGTTAAGATCACTATACAAATTTATTTCCATAGTATTTGTCAATTAAAAAATTAAGATTACTGTACAAATTTATTTACATAATATTTGTCAATCCATAAAAGTCTATAGCTTCCTTCAAATATTTAATGTTTGGTATAGAGGCACCATTTAATAATAAAATGTTATAAACAAATAAAATTATAATTGAAGAAATATTATATTTATTTTAATTTATTTTCTCTTTTAATATGTTCAATTAACCTACTACTTTAATTATGTAATAAGTCAGAATGTTATTTGGAACAAGTTTCCAAAAATTTAATTTAGTTATCGATAATTATTAGGTGGATAATAAGGATTTAACCTCCATAGAATATTTTACAATAGTCTTAGTAGTATACACAAATAAAAAGTTGATATTTATCTCCAATGTAGTTATGTTTTTTTTCATTAAATTAATTAAATAAAAAATATCATATTAATAAGTGACATATGAAGTGAGTTGTGGTTTTTTGGAGATGTGATATTGATAAGCCAGGTTATTGTAACAAAATGTATTTATAGATTAAGAATATCCATGGTTTTAAATTGTATTTCATGTTTTTAAAATGTATATATATTTGACTTCTATATTAATTATTTTGTAATTAATAATATTAATAATTCAAAAAAAAAGATAATTTAGTTAGTTTTTATGATTTTTTTTTATTTTTTTTATTTTAAGAATGTGAGGATACATTATAAAATGTACCTGTTTTCATTTTTATTATGAGTGGATTTTATAGACATTTACCAATATTTAATTTATATAACTTACTAGATTGTTATTATAATAAAAAAATAAACCTATAAAAAAAACACTTTTATTTTAAAATTTTAAATAATCTAATTTAAAAATAAACACTATTTTCTAAATTAAAAATTAAAATTAAAATACATTTTAATCCAATCGACAAAATATAAATTAAAAAATATAAGAATGAATCTCACATTTATCTTTTTAAATTATTGTAATCTAATTTGATAACCATAATTGACATTTTCTATCTTGATTATAATAAACCTTAATAAACCATTTGATATTACTCCCATTAAATCATATATCTCTCTACTTAATAACGACTCTAATTAAAGAAAAGTAAGAAATGAATTTTAACAGTAAATACCATCACATCAATTCATCACATTTAAATAATATAAATATAAGTATTATATATGTAGCGCGATTATTAAATATTTGGATTATGTGATATCTCTTGTGAGTGTGAATATTTATTTTACTACTAGTAAAAAAAAATCTAGAATTGATTTGAGTTTATATAATTAGCAATTTCGTTTTGAGATTGATTAAAAGAAAATGGAGCGTTGAAATATATTAAGAAAATAAACTGTTTTAATTATGGGATATATCTATCACATGGGTGATAGAAAAGGTTCTCAAGAAATAATTGGTTGGGGTAATTGCCACAATCTTAACTGCTCTTATCAAACTCTATCTCTAAAAGATGAAGGAGAGCTGTGGTTGGGGAGCCAAAGAGTTTTTTGTGCTGTAGTGATAGATAGACGAGCAAGAGATAAGTCTGGTTAAGACTAGATGTCCATTGCTACTAAAGGCTAAGTGGCTTGGAATATTTTACCCAAGATTGGGTAGCTCGGGGGGAGACGGGAAGCGTTGGAGAGCAAGTCTCAAGGTTGGGAGGTTAAACTGGTTACATGATTTTAAGTAGTTTAGCAAGATAGATAAGTTCATATCTGGAACACTTTGCAACTTTGCTTGATTATTAAAAACAAAAAATTTCCTTGGAAAAGTAAGTGAGATTTTAAGTCACACACTTAACTTCTAAATTGTTTATTTGCATATTATGAACAATAACAAATAGAGCAAAATGCTAAGTTATGAGCCATATAAAAATACATTTGGAACTTCTAAAGTGTTTATTTGCATATTATGAACAGTAACAAATAGAGCAGAATGATAAGTTCTAAGCCAAATAAAAATACGCCTAGAACATCTAAAGTGGTTATTTGATTTTTACGTATAGCATTTATCAGGATCGAACGCTAACATACCAACCAGATAAGAACACGACTTTACATATTACTTTCCCCCATGGCAGCAGAACTCCCTTAAAACAGAATGCTGGTCGTAAACATCGTGGAATTCTTAAAGCTAAAGAAAAACCACTGAAACCCCACTCTTAGCTCAAAAGCTGACGACATGAGATCCATTTTTCCAAAAGGATTAAAGGAATGATATTGTGTATACAGTTGAAAATAAATTTCGCGATAGTCGCATTATTATGGGCTCAATTCGGTTAGGAAGTTCAATACCTGCTACAAGGAACCTTTTACCTTCTTAAATTCTAGACAAAAAGCATAAACTCTTCTCCAATCCAATAGAAATCCCAAAAACAAACTGGGTTTATTCCTTATATTGAAATGAAAGTAAATTTGAGAATGTATGAGCATCATAGTTGTAAGGCTATAGATGTAAACGAAAGAAAGAATAAAGCATGTTAAAACCTGGAGTGAGGAAATCAACCCGCGAGGGCAAGATTCATCATGCAACGAAACAGAAAAATAAATACCAAAAAGCAAGGAGTGAAACAGAGTATCTACCAACATAGACACCCAGCTATTAAGAACACAGGCTTTGCATAAGCAATAAAATGCATTATATTCAACCATTCTTCAGCTAAGCTAGAGACCGGCCTCTATTACAAGTTCAAGAAGTACGCGACCAACTCAGGTCGAATTGGCCAAAACCTGAGGATAGCGGATACCTCTAAGAACCTCCAAAACAGGACCATACAACCGGGAGAACCGAAGGCTTCGGCCCATCCCTCTTAATAAATCGGAAAATTAATACAACCACCATGGCAAAGACTCGTGGTCTCATTAACAGTGGTTATGTAACAACCAACTTAAAACAATTAAAAACCCAGAAACCCTAAGTAGAGTTACTCCTGCTCAGCTATCCTTTTCACACAACTAATAACTCTTGAATTAGGATTACGCTGAATGGATGGATAATCAAACTAAAACCCATACCCATTGAGAGCTAAGCCGAGCTTCGACAGTTGGAGCCAAGTCTTTGCAGCTGTACCTGCACACCCTGACAATGAAACCAGTTAAATGTTAATGACTACAAATTCAAATAATATAATTATTTATACAGGAAC
This sequence comes from Pinus taeda, assembly GCA_000404065.3. Lineage (NCBI taxonomy): Eukaryota > Viridiplantae > Streptophyta > Pinopsida > Pinales > Pinaceae > Pinus > Pinus taeda. The sequence goes on from APFE030833753.1 coordinate 262,525, forward strand.
CCTGGCCATAGGGAGAGATGATTACTCAGGTCATCACAGTGCACCTACAACACATATGTAGCCGCAACCAGGGCCATCACAACACTCTGCAGTCAATGGACGGGACCAATCAGAAGCGAAGAGCTTCCCTGTGTAGCGAAGGGGAAAGGAAAACATATAGTTTTAGGAGATTACCACAGTGGAACCCTCCGAGCAAGAATGGGAGCAGAAACACTCCTCTGCAATCAGGAATAGCATAAATGACCCTCCCTACAAATGCCTAAACAAAATACTACCAGAAGCGGCCTCCATCATTCGATTCAGTAAGACGATGAGAGCCCTCGATGGGGTATTGACCTCGAGGAGGCAAGGGACAGATGTACACAGGAAGGAGCATCCCGAGGAGGCCGTCCTCCCAACCTGGAAAGTGGCTTCAAACGAAATTAAAGTCCTGCATAAAGATGGTACAACCTTGCTTATGATGAACCTATGGAGTTTTATGGCAGCGCGCTGAAGAGGGTTGCATGGTTGAGTTAGTTCATTATAGGGGTGGGGGTTTGACATAGATCAATGATTAATGTAACCATTGGTGAACATAACCTGTCTACAAATTTGACTATGGTGGTATTAACATTTCCGCTAACCCAATGTAAATTGTGACAGCTGCAAGTAATTAATAATAACAAAAATAATAAAAGAAAAGAAATTGCAATTATGATTGTGTTGTGTATATTAAATTGTTTTTTTATTTTTTTTGGAGACATTACATATGGTATTGGAGCGCTCAGGTTGTAAAACTGAGACCTCTGGGTAAAAAATAACAAGTTTTTGTCGTATGCAGGTAGGAAGAAGAAACAGATAGCATGAGAAGAACTAGAAACTTACCATCCAGACCTACAATGGGAACGAGAGTCCTGCCATTCAGGAAGGCAATCCTGAAGTATGGGTACAACTAGGTGAGAAACCCCGGGATACCGGTATAGATATTAGGGAGACAGTATAAGAGTTAAAAGATGAAATGGCCCGTTTGTGGGCATATAACGAAAGAATAACGTTGGAACAAGAGAAGATTATGAAAAGTTTATTAAATAGACAGAATAATCGGCCACTAGTTCCTAGCCCTGAATGTAGGAATATATCATGGGAGCCAAAATTGTGGGCAAAAGATGGGGAAACCGGGGGGGTGACGAGAATCGTGAAGAAGAGTCTAATAATGTATCCAACCACCGAACCCAAAAGAAATAGAAGGTGGAACTTCAGGGGGAGTTTCGAAAAATAAAACCCCCACTTTTCAATGGAGAATAGGAGGAAGCAACAGAAGCATGGCTCATAAATATGAACAAATACTTCCAGTTGTATGAGTATGATCATAACTTGAAGGCCCGTCTGGCCATTTTCCAACTACAAGGAAAGGCCACATTATGGTGGGAGGAAGTAAAGACTGTTCGGGGAATGGATGAACAAAGTATAACTTGGGAGAAATTCTAGATATATTTTAAAGAAAAATACCTGACAGAAAGATTTTATGATGAGAAATATAAGGAGTTTCATGACCTCTGGCTGGGGAAACTAACCGTGGATGAGTTTATAACAAATTTCACCTCATTGCCTCGTTATGTGCCCTACATATGTGAGGAAAAAGAAAAGGTACGACGATTTATTAGCAACTTACCTTTATTTATGAAAGAACGACTAGAATTTGACAACCCAAAGACCATGGATGAAGTGATTCGCAAAGCACGGATTTTTTATCAGAAGAATAGACCAAAAAGGGATATGAACAGTAAATGTTTTGACAAAAAAATAAATAAATTCTTCCCTGGACATAAAGGAAATAGAGGCTCAGGCAACAAAGGAAATTACAAGGGACAAACTAACGAAAACTTCAATAAAAATCCACCCAGATTTAAGGTATCAGGCGATTTAAAAACTAATGAGCAACCAGGAAAAATTGAAGTTAAGTTGTTTGCAAGGCCCCTTGTACAATGTTGGGGATGCAGAGGGCCGCACTATGTAAAAAACTGCCCACAACGCAAGGGAACTGACTAGATATCTCAACTACAAGAAGCTTCTACAGTGGGGGAAATAGCAAGGAGTCTACCCAAAATAAATGCAACCCTGGAAGACCACCAAGCAGAGTTTCAACCAACAATGGTCAAGTTTGAAGGTAAACTTTCTAACCAGATTGTAGCTATTTTGATTGACCCGGGGGCAACTTTAAGTTACATTAGTCCTAGAATTGTGGAACAATGTAATTTACAAGCAATAAAATTTAAAAATCTAGGCTTAGTGCAATTAGCCACAGGAGCCAAAAGAAGAGTTTTGGCTAAGGTCAATAATTGCCCTTTAGAGCTGGCTAGCCAAACCATCCACGCAAATTTGAATATATTACCCTTGGGATCATATGATATCCTTATTCATATGGACTGGTTGGAAAGGCACTGGTCCCTTATTAGCTGCAAGACTAAAACCATTAATTTTCGAGATAGTAAGGGGGAAAGGCAAGAAGTACAGGGCATTCAGAAACCTCCACAAAGAAGACCCGTAACAACTTCCCAACTAGCAAAATGCATCAGGAAAGGATGTCAGACTTTTTCCATTCAAGTAGGATATGCCAACCCCAAGGAGAAATCCGTGGTGTTAAAAGATATATCTGTAGTACAAAACTTCCCGGATGTTTTTCCTGAGGAAATCCTAGGTTTACCCCCAAAAAGGGACATAGACTTTACCATTTAGCTAATTCTAGGAGCTGCCCCAGTCTCTCAAGCCCCTTATGGTATGAGTATTCCTGAACTGACAGAATTAAAAATGCAGCTGCAGGAGTTGCTGGATAAGAAGTATATACGACCCAGTGTGTCCCCTTAGGGAGCTCCAGTATTTTTTGTTAAGAAAAAGGATGGAACAATCAGAATGTGCATGGACTACCGTCAGTTAAACAAGCTTACCATTAAGAATAATTAGCCCTTGCCCCATATAGATGAATTGTTTAACCAGGTTAAGGGGGCAACCGTCTTCTCCAAGGTTGACCTCTGATCGGGTTATCGCCAGATTCGGATAAAGGAGGGAGATATAACAAAAACAACATTCAGAACTCGATATGGTCACTATGAGTTCCTAGTACTGCCTTTTGGACTGACCAATGCCCCAACCACCTTCATGTGCCTCATCAACAACATATTCCATCAATATTTGGATAAGTTCATGTTGATCTTCAATGATGATATTTTGATATACTCGCGGAGCATGGAAGAACATATGGAACATCTTCGCATTATCCTCCAAGTTCTAAGAGAACACCAGCTGTATGCTAAATACAACAAGTGCGAATTTTTCAAGGAACAAATCTAGTACTTGGGACATATTATCACCAAGGAAGGAATCGCGGTAGGCCCTGAGAAAATAAAAACGATTATGGAGTGGTCGGTACCAAAAAATGTGGTGGACATAAGGTCATTTATGGGCCTAGCTGGGTATTATAGGCGATTTGTGGAAGCTTTTTCTAGGGTAGCATACTCTATTACCTCTCTGCAAAAGAAAGGAAGAGCCTTTAGTTTGACCATTGATTGTCAAAGGAGCTTTAACTGGCTTAAACACCTTCTCACCACTGCCCTAATTTTGAGTATTGCAGATCCTAGTAAGGAATATGTAGTGTGTACAGATGCTAGCAAGGAGGGGGTGGGTGGTGTGCTAATGCAAGAGGGTAAGGTCATAGCTTACGAGTCAAGAAAGCTCAAAGAATATGAGCAGAAGTATTTTGCATATGGCTTAGAGTCAACAATAGCGATTCATGCTTTGAAAATGTGGTGACATTACCTGTTGGGCAAAAAATTTCTACTCTTAACAGATCCTCACAACCTAACCAACTATTTCAAACAACCCATATTAAATGCGAGACAAGCTCATTGGGCTGACTTCTTAAGCGAATTTAATTTTGGAATTAGGCTCTTGAAGGGAAAAGAAAATCGAGTAGCTAATGCTCTAAGCCGGAAGGTAAATTGTTTATACAAGATTTCTTTTAGTGAATTCCGCACTACCTTCTATGAACAGATTCAAGAAACAACTATGTACGATGTGGTATATAACCATTTGTGGCAGCAAGCAAAAGTGGAGAATAGTCATGAACAACGAATGGGGTACAAGGTGGCTCCAAATGAGTTGCTAGTTTATAGGAAGAGACTTTATGTACCTAACCAAAAATTACTCAAAGAATTAATCTTGAATGACTATCATAAAAGTCCTTATGCAAGACACCCAGGTTATCAGAAATTAATTTATGTCCTTAGGAAGGAATTATTTTGGCCTGGTATGAAGAAAGAAGTAGCATAATACCTAGGACGCTGTTTGGAATGCCATCTTGTAAAAGCAGAGCACTAGTACCCAACAGGGTTGCTTCACCCAATGCCCATTCTGGAATGGAAGTGGGAGACAATATCTATTGATTTTATTACTGGGCTACCTAAAAAAAAAAACTAAATGACTCCATCATGGTGGTGGTAGATAAGCTGAGCAAGTCTGCTCATTTCACACCTGTACAATCAACCTATAAAGTAGTACAGATTGCTAACATTTTTATGCAAAATGTTTTTAAGTTGCATGGCTTACCCAAGATGATCATTTCTGATCGAGATGTAAAATTTACGTCAGCCTTTTGGAAGGCCCTATTTGAGGGGTTAGGGACCCAATTACATTTCAGTACCGCGTATCATCCTCAAACAGATGGGCAGATGGAGCGAGTGAATCAAATTGTCGAAGATATATTGCGAGCCTAAGTAATGCAACAACCATCTAAGTGGGAGGACTACTTGCAGGTCCTAGTAGAATTCGCCTACAACGATGGATACCATATATCCTTACAGATAAGCCCATTCGAAGTGTTATATGGGCATAAGTGTAGGACCCCTCTGAATTTGGGAAGCCCAGAACACAAACTAATGTTGGGACCAAACATGCCGGAAGAGATGGAAATGATGGTGAAAAGTGTGCGAGCTAATTTGAAGGCTGTTCAAGATCGGCAAAAGAATTTTTTTGATCGAAAAAGGAGTTTCTGAGAGTTTCAAGTAGGGGAGCACGTGTACATTCGTGTTAGGGCCAAGAAAATCACCTTGCAATGGGCCGGATGTGCTAAGCTAGCACCTCGATTCTGTGGGCCTTTCTAGATTTTAGCTCGAGTCTGACCAGTAGCATATCAGCTTGCTCTACCTAGCCACATTTGTGTGCACAACGTTTTTCATGTTTCCTTGCTTAAGAAATATATTTATGATGCTAAACATATATTAAACTGGCAGGACATTCAGGTGAGTCAGAAAGATGAATCTCTCAAAACAGTCTATTGTAGATGTATATACTAGTGTATAAATATACTCATGCAGAAGGCAAAGTTAGCAATTAAATGGAAATTTTGTTGCATACTGAAATTATTTATTTTGTCAAGCAGGTCAAACCGGAAGGAGAATTCTTAGTGGAGCCAATGGGTATACTAAATCGGAGAGAAGTAATAGTGCGGAGATGAGTTATCACCCAAATTAAAATCCAGTGGCAACATTATGGGCCTGAGGAAGCCACATGGGAAGATGAACAGACTATGAGGGAGGTCTATCCACGATTGTTTCCCATAGAGGAACATCGGGACGATGTTCAATATTAGGGGGGAAAGATATGATATCCCTTGTGAATGTGAATATTTATTTTACTACTAGTAAAACAATCTAGAGCTGATTTGAGTTTATATAATTAACAATTTTGTTTTAAAATTGATTAAAAGAAAATGGAGCGTTGAAATATGTTAAGAAAAGAAATTGTTTTAATTATGAGATATATCTATCGCATGGGTGATGGAAAAGGTTCTCAAGAAACAGTTGGTTGGGGGTAGTGGCCACAACCCTAACTGCTCCTATGAAACTTATCCCTAAAAGATCAAGGAGATTTGTGGTTGGGGGAGGAGGAGAGTTTTCCATGCTATAGTGACAGACATACGAGCAAGCGATAAGTTTGGTTAAGACCAGATATCCACTGCTACTCAAGGCTAAGTGGCCTGGAATATTTTACCCAAGATTGGGTAGCTCGGAGGGAGACAGGAGGCGCTGGAGAAAAAGTCTCAAGGTTGGGAGGTTAAACAAGTGACATGATTTTAAGTAGTTCAACAAGACAGTTAAGTTCATATCTAGAACACTTTGCAAATTTGTTTGATTATTGAAAACAAAAAATTTCCTTGGAAAAGTAAGTGATATTTTAAGTCACACAGGTTAACTTCTACAGTGTTTATTTGCATATTATGAACAATAACAAATAGAGCAGAATGCTAAGTTATGAGCCATATAAAAATACATCTAGAACTTATAAAGTGTTTATTTGCATATTATGAACAATAACAAATAGAGCAGAATACTAAGTTATAAGCCAAATAAAAATACACCTGGAACATCTAAAGTGGTTACTTGATTTTTACGTATAGAAATTATCAGGATCGAACGCTAACATACCAACCAGAAAAGAATACAAATTTACATATTAATTTCCCCTATAGCAGCAAAACTCCCTTAAAACAAAATTTTGGTCGTAAACATCGTGGAGTTATTAAAGCTAAAGAAAACAACTGAAACCCCCCTCTTAGATCGAAAGTTGGTGACATGAGATCCATTTTTTCAGAAGGATTAAAGGAATGACACTGTGTATATAGTCCAAAATAAATTTCCCAATAGCTGCATTAGTATGGGCTCAATTCGGCTAGAAAGTTCAATACCTACTACAAGGAACTTTTTACCTTCTTAAATTCTAGACAAAAAGCATAAACTCTTCTCCAATCCAGTAGAAATCCCAAAAACAAACTGGGTTTATTCCTTATATTGAAATGAAAGTAAATTTGAGAATGAATGAGCATCATAGACGTAAGGCTATATAAGTAAACAAAAGAAAGAATTAAAGCATGCTAAAACCTAGAGTGAGGAAATTAACCCTCTAGGGCAAGATTCATCATGCAATGAAACAGAAAAATAAATACCAAAAAGCAAGGAGTGAAACAAAGTATCTACCAACACAGACACCCAACTATTAAGAACACAAGCTTTGAATAAGCAATAAAATGTATTATATTCAACCATTCTTTAGCTAAGCTAGAGACCGACCTCGATTACAAGTTCAAGAAGTACGCAACCAACTTAGGTCGAATCAGCGAAAACCCGAGGACAACGGATACCTCTGAGAACCTCCAAAACAGGACCATACAACCAGGAGGACTGAAGCCTTCGGCCCAACCCTCTTAATAAATAGGAAAATTAATCCAACCACCATGGCAAAGACTCTTGGTCTCATTACCAGTGGTTATGTAACAACCAACTTAAAACAATTAAAAACCCAGAAACCCTGAGCAGAGTTACTCCTGCTCAGCTATCCTGTTCATAGAACTAATAACTCTTGAATTAAGATTATGCCAAATGGTTGGATAATCAAATTAAAACCAATACCCGTTGAGAGCTAAGCCGAGCTTAGACAACTAGAGCCATGTCTTTGTAGCTATACCTGCACACCCTGACAATGAAACCAGTTAAATGTCAATGACAACAAATTCAAATAATATAATTATTTATACAGGAACCCTAGCCATAGGGAGAGATGATTACCCGAGCCATCAGAGAGCACCTCCAGCACCTCTATAGTCGCAACTAGGGCCATCATGACACTCTGCAGTCAATGGATGGGACCAATTAGAAGCGAAGAGCTTTTCTATGTAGCGAAGGGGAAAGGAAAACATATAGGTTTAGGAGATTACCACAGTGGAACCCTTCGAGCAAGAATGGGAGTAGAAACCCTCCTTCACGACCACGAATAGCATAAATGACCCTCCTTGCAAACACCCAAACAAAACACTACCAGAAGCGGCCTCCACCATTCGATTCAGTAAGACGATGAGAGCCCTCGATAGGGTACTTACCTCGAGGAGGCAAGGGACAAATGTACACAAGAAGGAGCATCCCGAGGAGGCCGTCCTCCCAACTTGGCAAGTGGCTTCAAACGAAATTAAAGTCCTACATAAAGATGGTACAATCTTGCTTATGATGAACCTGTGGAGTTTTATGGCAGTGCACCGAAAAGGGTTGCATGGTTGAGTTAGTTCATTATAGGGGTGGGGGTTTGACATAGATCAACGATTAATGTAACCTTTGGTGAACATAACCTGTCTACAAATTTGACTATGGTGGTATTAAGATTTCCGCTAACCCAGTGTAAATTGTGATAACTGCAAGTAATTAATAATAACGAAAATGATAAAAGAAAAGAAATTGCAATTATGGTGTGTTGTGTATGTTAAATTTTTATTTTTTTTTGGAGACATTACAGATTAAGTACTGATACTAAAAAAATATATTTGGATAAAGTATTTATATTAAAAAAATAAAAAATAAGCATTTCTTAATGGAGGATTTGATTATTAAAGTTTACTAAGGAGCATATATTTTTTCTCTTATTTGAACTATAATTTCTTCGGAAGAATTTTTTTAGAGTGATTTAATGACACCTGCCCACTAGGAGCCTAATCTTAGGGGATTTGAGGAGAATTGAATCGAGGTTTTATGACACTTTCCCCCTAGGAGTCTAATCTTAGGGGACCTAAGTAGTATTGAATCCACACTTTATGATAGAGGGCCAATGACTTGGTTGGGGACTTTAACCAAGTAGCTACCAATTAGGGCTTCAATGTTATGACATTAATAATGATATTAAAATACAATTATTCTCTTATAAATACCATTTAAATTTAAATTATATTTTTAATCATGAAATATAACTTAGAACTATTTATTAGTGGATAAAAATTCATCTTGTATTTAATATAAAAACTAAACTAAGTATCCAAAACATTAGGTAAAAGAATAAAAAATAAATAAGAGAGTATATTTCCAAATTATTTATATTGAGAAATTTTTTTCAAATAAAACTGTGTGAAAAATATTTAATCTTATCCAACTTTTCCAGTAAACACTCCACCCATCACTAAAGACTTTAAAAATTAAATCTAATTTTCAAAATCACACCATCAATAAAGTTTCCACCCATTTAAAAATATATAAGTTTATATATATGGACTTGGACTTTTTCTGGTTTTTATTTAAAAATGTATAAATATATATCAACCCCACTTTCATGTTTATATATATTTACTTGGACTTTTTCTGGTTTTCTATATGTGGATATATATGTACTCCTGTTTATGTTCTCATTGCACCCACGTGTACATGTCTGAAAAAGGTTATCCTTGTAGAAACATGGGATTAAACAATGAGACCTGCCACAAGCAATTCATTCTGCAGCAACCCTTACAAAAGTCAGAGTAATGTTTTCCCAGAAATGGCACAAAAGTTGGTGTGGACTCTGGAGTCGAGTGTGTAGCAAGGATGGTTGAGTCTCAGAAAACGAAAGATACCTCGTGTACTGTGTACTCACTCCCACGCGGGGCAAGGACTGCAGTCCCCCTGCAATTACAAATTCTCAGGCTTACCTCACAAACCCTGACACTGAAACTGAAACACAAACAGAAACATTCTAACCCCTTGGCTTTCTTCTCTGACTTCATAGAAGCATGATGAAGTCCAAGAAAAAACATTACCAGCCTTGCAATACAAGTTCTGTCCTCCACTTACTTCTTGCTCGATCTCAATCATCACCTTCTCCACCGCTGTATTCCATTTTATATGATCAGGCTTATGAGCTTCTCTTTATAGGCCATGGTGAACAATAGATCAAAAACATTATCATGGATGATCACAGTCCTCATGCCCATTTCAATACCATCTTCAAAGCTGGCTTCATGGGATCCATAACATTGTTCTCACTTCTTTCACTGTGATCTGCAAGTCAGGATCAGTGTACCCTTGGACTGAGGTATAGTTTGGAAGTGTTGAATGAGATTTGATAGTTTTGATAATCTATATTGTATGGAAAAAAGTATGGGCTTTCATGCAGCCATCCAAATCAGCATTCCTCTCTTGAATCTTCTTTCTGGTTAAAAGCGAGCCCAGAGCCCAACTGGATGATGGAGTCTGGTTTCACAAAGAGTGATGGACTTGGAGTTACAAGGAGGCATCATACAAACATGGCTACTGCACTTATGGAAGATGTGCTTCATAGCCAATTGGGACATATTTATGTCTCTGTGTTGTGGGGGTATGCTTACAGTGATATCTCTACCATATGTGGATAGCTATTAGAATTTCTATGATCTTTGTTGGAACCTTAGCTTAATAGATATAGAAAAGTAATTTTTATAAGTGAGAGATAGTTATGGAAGCAATCTTTATAAGTATGAGAGGTAGTTCTGAGATTACACTTCAGATAATAACATGGTTTCTGTTTGAGCACTTCATGATGGAAACTACCCAGTCTTCATTATTTCTTCATAACTGAAGATTTTGGGCTGTTTAGTCTTCATTGTTTCTTCATAGCTGAAGATTTTGGGCTGTTTAGTCTTCATTGTTTCTTCATAACTGAAGATTTTGGGCTGTTTGGTTCTCTATTGATTTAAAGGACTGAATGCCGTGAGATGCTCTGGAATACTATGAAGTCATGGAAGAGAGATTCCAGATTTATGCTAAGGGGAATCAAGCCTGTTTGGTCCGATATAGCCTTAGGAAATTAGCTATTGTATTGCATAATGCAAGAATATTTACTTGATAATAATAAGATTAATGTTTACATTATTGTATTATGGTTCTGATTATTATTGTTGCAGAAGAAACACTTTCAAGACTGTCTGTAAAAGCAATCTATAGGAGACTGAATAATATGGATAGTATTTGATTTGTAAAACTATATGAGTTTTAGGCTTTTAGCTTTGATTGTCATGAAGTCTATATATCTTATGTACCGTCATCTTGATCATAGTTGTGAGACTTTACAAATAAATACTGTTCTCATTTTTTTACATGATTCTCAGAAAAGTTTATATAACTAGTCACCTTGATCAAATATGTCTGTGAAACTTCACAAATGAATACTGTTAAAAACATGATGGGGCTCTTAGTTTGACATAAAGCTACTTATTGTTTCAAAAATGAATACTGATACCATATTTTTATATGACGGAGCTCTTAATTTGACACAAAACTTCTTATTATTGCACTGGATAAGTTTTTCATTGAATTCTTTCGTTGCATATTACTAGAATACTGTGAGATCCTCGTCGATCACGGTGATATATATATATATATATATATATATTTCCACTGATGTCGCATATGCTGATGCTGAACTTTATTGTTATTGTGCATTTACATTAAAATTACAGGATTCCTGTACAAGCTACATCGATGGTAAGAGAATTTGTTCAAAGTATGTCATGTTAATCCTTCTTACCTGAAGGATAGAAGGATGCAATGTAGTGGCTCTATTGATACATCATACTCTGTATTTTTGTAATTTTATAATAGGTTTAAATTAAAATGTCATTTTAAATGGTTAAGAAAGAGAAATATTGTCTTCACTTAGGTTTCAATTCATGATGAAGGGATGTGTGTTTTTTTTTATTTCATCAATCAAATCAAAACACATATCTAGTAGATCTCATTCTATCTATATCCTTTACCTAATTAAAAGCTATGTAGTGTAGTTCTTTTGGAACATTATTATGATAGTAAATGGAATATTAAGAAATATCTTAAAAATATTTGGAGATTCTTTCCAATGTTTTTGAGAAATGTTTGGTTTAGTCTTGTACATACCATCTCATACATCAAACTAGAATTTACACTAGTACACACCATAGCATACATCAAACTACCCATTGCACTAGCATAGACCATAACATATATCAAACCACTAATTGTACTAGTACACACCATAAAATACATCAAACTACCAACTACATTAGTATAAGGAACAAAAACCAAATCCTACATCTCTATGTGCATTGTAGGACAATACTTAAAAGCTTAGACCCCACCAAAATCACAACACCCAATGGTGTGCAATCTACCATGCAAAAGCATTGTAGCATAAAGTTTACATATTTACTCTAGCTTAACCAAAGATTTATCGTTATTATAAATCTCTCCTGAATTCCATTCTTAAGATATATTTTGCAACCCCCAAGTCCTGTATATCAAATTGGAATCACACCCTTATGTTATCAAAGAATAATATATCATCTACATATAGAGTGATAACAAGGAAATGACCACCATGTGTTTGTAATACACATGGTAATCTAGTTTAGATCTTGGAAATCCTAATCCCAACTTAGAAAATCAAACCTTTGGTACCACATTCTGGGAGGTTGTTTGGCCATATAAAGAATTTTTTAATATGAAAACCAATGAGTCTTTACTGTGTTCAATGTAGTGATTTTATTACGTCATCCATGTATCCTCTTTCAAGTCATCATGTAGGAATATTGTTTCACATCCATCTATTCTATCTTTAAATGAAAAGTTGCTGCTACAAATAATAGGAGCCTAATAGACGTTAATTTAACAACTTGGAAAAAGATCTTACAAAAATTATTTCCGCTCAACCTCGAAATATATTTCATAACCAATCTTGCCTTGTGCTTGATCTAGGTGGCTTCAGAGATGCTCATAAGTCAAAGAGAGCTCAGAAATCAAAGTTCTCAAATTTCATCCAAACCAATACGAAGTTGTAGTGCTCTTCATTATGATTCTGGTGGCACAGATAACACTCAAATCTGAGTTTGTATGACCAACTTATGGCTCTTTAAAGTTTGACACGACATGTAAAAGAAAGGGGCCCACATTGTGCCACATGGCATCTCAGTCAACAGGTGGGACGCACGGGGTACATGCTAGCCATTAACCATTAATACATGGCACTCCATCGTTGGCTCTTGCATCTGCAAAAAAAGACAAAACAAAAAGAAATGATATTAAAAAAATCTCATATCATGACAAAAGTCATTAAAATCGAAAAATAAAACTGTGTATGTTTTGATATGGTTTCGAACTCGGTTTAGGGTTGTAGGGAAAGATGTAGATACAACTAGTTGAGGAGGTCTGGTAGGAGGGTTGGGAGGTCCAGGAAAGACCCTTTTTCTCATGCTGCAACCACTCAAATTATTAGATCAAGCGAGCAAGGGTCTGTCCATGTCCTAGAAGGTTGTTTTCCAGTATTGGTGGATGATAATCGAAATATCCTCTAGGAGAAAAGATCGTTGCTTGTATCTTTAATTGGCATCTAGGGTTTCGTTAAATTTCTTTTGCAGAATTTTGTTGGAGGACGTGTATCTATCCCTGAAGAAATGCAGCTCTTTGAACCTATACATTTCGACCCTATGGTTTGGATTCTAAAGAGAGGCATGTCTGAAAGTCTTGTTGTAGGTTTGATATGGTTGAATTCGTTTTTACAGGCACAATGCTCATGGCTAGGGTGTACCACATCTGAATCATCTTATTCTTTCTACAACATACTTCTAAGCTCTATCTCATAGAATATGAATTCAATATTGTTTTGAAGGACCTAAATACTAGCTCTGTCCAAATCAAACAGAAGGTTCTTTCCAGCGGTTGAGGTCTCTGTTATAGTATTGTGTATCTCCTCAAGGATAGTGGCAAAGATAAAGCTAGTGGGAGTTGAAATTCAACCCAAACTAAGTGGAGTAAACCTATTCTTCCAAATCACAGTTTAAATAGTGTACAAAGGTTCGAGATAACTAAGGAAAAATATCAGCTTCATAAGGAAATCAACACCATATGTTCTTGTGATGTGTTGGGTGAACATTAAGGAAGTCTACTTGCAACATGGTCTTGTAGTCAGCCTTTTCAGCAGTGGTACTAATTGAAATTCTCAAGTCATCTACAAGTAGTGGTGTAATTGACAGTGTAAAGGTGGCCTTATAACTCTTTGTGGCCTCCTTGAGTTTGTTATCTTGCAACCCGATACAAGCTTAAAAGGATCATAAAATGGTGAGATTTGAAGCAAGTACCATGACAGTGACATAAGCAAGATCTCGTAAACAAAATACTTTAGATAAAGAAATACTCAAGAAAATTAATTGGTCCCATGATCATTGATCATTCAACAATTCTATAGGACAACTATGAAATCTCTTGCAATCGAGAACTAAATGCCTTAGTCACTTGTTTAAAATGTAGCCCTCAACTTATAATAGGCTTACTATGACAATTCTTTTGTGTTTGGTCTACATTAGCAACAAATCTAGGTGGCATTGAAAGCAGTTCTAAACATGAATATCTTATCATCTTTAAGTGGAACTTTTAGTATACCATGTCGTGACCTGTGTAAAGTACCCTTAAGACGCAAGTAAAAATTAACATAAGCAGAACAATGATTGACAGAGCTCTGTTGATTGACAAAGCTTAGTGTTTGAGGATGTCCTAATGTAGGTTAACCGTTCAGAACCCTTGAAAGAAAATAATGATGAAGATTGAAAAATGAACAACATTGAAAGTACCTTATCTTAAAAAGAACCAATACCTGACCCTTGCAACAACCTCCTCATTGAATAAGGAAATTGAGAGGAACCTGATCTTGAATTTTTGAAGCAGAACAGTTGGACCTTTGCACAATGGATTAATAATTGTCGTGAAGCAGTTGGATAATTGAAAGGATTTATTCAGCCTTGTTGTAATAGGACCATGAAGATTTTCTTCTCTCTGATGTAACAGCCCTAGGGAAAATTCCATGTAATAAAACTTAATAAAGGAAAAAATAATAACCACAGTTGATGGGACACTTACTCCAAGCTGAATGTTGGGCAAGATATCCTATGGGGTGTTCATTTGGTTTATTATGGCAAAGGAAATTGGCAAAGGCAATGGCTAAGGCTTTGGAAAGGCAAAATGGCATTTTTGACACACTTATTTATGAAAATAGTGGAAATTAGGAGAAAAGGGAGGTGAAAGGTCACATGTTGCATGTGAGGAGGAAATTGAAAGAAAATAATGGAAAATGAAGAAAATAGAGGCCTCATTCATAAAAAGACTTCTGAGGCTTAGTTGGTAACTTTTGTTAGTTGAGTTTTTGAGCTCTCTAATTATTCTCTCTCTCTCTCACTCTTGGACACTGAGTTTTCTTGGAGCATTTTGGCATTGGAGCAAGAAAGGCAAAGAAGGCAAGAGGAAGCAAAGATCAAGCAGGGAAAGGCAAGATTAAGCAACTATAGCATGATCCATTGCAGGTTTCAATTTGCATGTGTATTTTCCTTGCTAGATTTTTCATACATGGTATTGCATGTGGTTCTTTTTCTATTGTGGCATGGGTTTTGCCAGGTGTAATAGTGTTTACAGCCTAGCCTTGCCATTTCCAAATAGCCATAGTGTGATGGGGTTCTCATGTTTTGGTTGAGTTGGATTGCCGAATGGATTCGAAGTTGAGTGGGGAGGATCTCTGAATGATAGAGCACATGGCCTAGTGTTAAGGGAAAATATCCCTTAGGGCTTTGGGTCAAAACCCTAGTAGAGCAGGAGTAGTCTACAACAAGAAACAAGCATTCAACTCAGGCAACATGCTTAAACAAACTAACTATGCGAGGATGAACATACCCGGATGTCCTTCGTTTGGGTAGTTCCAGCCAGGGTTCAAACCCTCTGCAACTCCTAATGATCTTCGAACCTACAAATCAGCCAATTAAAACACACATAGCAACATATAGATAAAGAATTATAGTGAAATCAACTTTATATCATATAAATAGATGGATAGTTATACATTGAAATAGTCATTCAGATATAAACCATAAAAATAACATCAGATGCATAAACAAAGTTGATATCAGGAACAAGACAAAGTTTCTTTTATTGTAGAAAACTATAATAAAAACATGGAAAGAGTTCACCTGAGTCTTCCTCTTCCGGCTCCATGCAGAACCATCCTCCAGGTCCGTCTAGTCCCAGTCTTCAACAGCCTCCTTCCATAACCAATACCATGATATCTCCAAGCATGTGAGAGAATATCAAAACTCAAGGAAACAAGGGTTTCCTGAACTTGGGGAAGTGCTTGAAGCACAAGGATTCTTCAGACTTGATCAGGGGATAATCTCAGTATAGTAATTCTATCTCTTCTCTCCTCTTTAAGGCCTTCCCATTGAAGTCTTTTTATACTTCTCCCAAATTAGTTTTTTAGTTGGGAAACAGTTGGGCCACAAACACTAATAGGTAATCAACAAGTAAAACCCGTGATCTCTGCACATAGTTAAGGAAATTTAATTTTTTTTAAGTGTTTTAACACATATACACGGGTTGGGTATAGATTGACCCGCATGTACACGCTTTTAACACAGGGCAAAGTAGCATACAGGGAGTAAAACATTGTTTTTAAAAATATTTGGACCAAGTCTGGAAGGAGGGGTTGCCCTAGGCCATAAACCAAGCATCACAAATAAAAAGGGTGACATTTGGAGCTATAACAGATGCCCCCTAATATATGAGGTCAGAAGGGGAACATGATGGTCGAAATGTATTAAGTATATGGAAAGGAAATCTGTCAAAAACTGAGAAGGACTTCACTAGATTTCAACCTACCAAGCCAGTAAAAGAAGATTAGAAAAAAACAACTATTTGAGGTGGGCATACCCATGCTCAGAGAAAGTAAAGCATGTCCGCATATCAAGTACAAGTGGATCCACTATGTATACAAGTATAAGGAACTGAAAGTACATAATGGATCATCTGATCATGATCGAACAAGTACATGTCTGAATATCACATATAAGAAGATGATTAATGAATCTGAAAGATGAAGTTGGTCACTGATGTCAAAAACTGATCCCAATAGTACCAAATGAACATGATAGAATAAGATGATACTACATCGTAACTCGGATGCCAGCATATAGGATGTCGTTGAGAAGGACTACAACATATAATGTGGAATGGTGTCAACTAGCAGCAACAGGAGCAATTGACAAGTGAACCAAAGAATGCTGATGCAACCCAAGGTCTTTACCTACCACTGTGGTACATTTCTACATAATGGGAATAAATGAGTTGAAGTCGACCATGTGAGAAATTGTTTGATTACCGGTCATTGATGTATACCATTAACAAACACGAGACTACTCACTGATAATGAAAATGAGAGTCAAGATATCCAGTACAATGTAACAAGTGCGAATAGATGAGCTGAAGTCAAACACCTGGAAGAATCTATCATTCAGGAGATAATGATGGTTTCCCACTATCGATAGCGAAGGATCTGCCACTGATGACTACAAACCTCAAGGTACTGTTAAATGGACTCTAGACCTTTGCCCCAGAGCAATGAGTCGTAGTCAATAGGAAAAGATCCGCTAGAAGGAAGGCATTAAGGCATCCTTCATCAATCTAACGGGAGTTTAACCCGTAGGCCAATAATGTGGAAGGAATCAGACGAAAAAAGATGTAGTAACTTGACCGAAGCACATTTCCGGCATACACAAGATGTAGCTAGCGCATGATAGAAACCCTCTAAACCAACCAATAATGAAAGCTGACACAGAGGCGAGGAATCCACCAATAGGGTCAAATGGAAACCAAGGCACTACACAAATCCCAATGTGTGATAATGAAAGCTGATGTCGAACACAAGGGAAACCGCTCAGTCAAAGACCCATGATACTGATTGATGTTGAGCACAAGGTGACCTATCAATAATGAAAATAGGGCCAGGGTACGGCTCTAGGCCTGTCCTCAGAGCAATATGTCATCGTCGATAAGGACAATACCCTCTAGCAAGAAGTCAATGGAGACCTTCTCAAACCAGCACGAGTAAAGGACCAATATAACTGATATGATGGTAGACAAGACACTGACAACCAGGGATGGCCACCTGAAAAATAGGTCAAGAGACACCGCAGAGAGGCCAACTCAGGCTTACTTCCCTTGAACAAAAGCACGACTCAATGATGACTATGTGGCAACACATGATGACTCTGTATAAGCTCGTCATGCAGGAGGCACGAACGAAATCTCCATATGATTGGAAGAGATAACCAACCGAAGGAGAACTGACTCAATAACAAGGTTAAGGCGTACCTAATGTTAGTGTCGGTCTTGAGCCCTCCATCGGTGATCAAAAGCTCTTTGCATATGCATATGTAGGTGTCTCATCAGCATCAATTTTGCATCCCGTTAGGCATGCCATAACACTGATGGAGGAGCTGGTCTTTGTTCC